>JAPYZE010000405.1:0-76120 GCA_030522805.1 Leptomastidea abnormis
TAATCTCAGTGCTTAGAGTATATAGAAAAAATGCCTAACAATTAGCTAAGGGATATACGCTAGCCATTGAAAATGCTTAATTTTCTACCAGGGATATTTGAGGTAAAAAATTCACATTTTAAAATTTAACGTGTTTCAAAAAATTTTACGTTATGAGAGTGAAAACGATACAGCACTAGAACGTGGTTCCTCACTTTTTATTGAAATTTATCTCCATAATAATGATAAGCAAAAAATACTGCGTCTTTAATAGCAGCACCTAATAGACTATCCATAAAAATTATCTGAGCTCATGCATAAATCATTGGGGTGTCTCGAGCCTCTAAAAAACAGGCGAACTATAGCGACGGGGAGTCACGACATTATAACTCTATATTCTTGACGCAACATCTTGCCTCCCGTACTTTTTTTTCGCTCACCATATAACTTTCCATATCGCCTGGACTATCTATCTATCTATCTATCTATATGTAGGGTTACACTGAGACTCGTACATGCGGCTAAATAGTGATTTACACATCGAGGAAGTTAAAAGGGGAGCTCGTATTCGATATGACACCCTACTCTTTTTTGCTTTCTCAAAGAGAAAGCTTTGTAACGGTGAAAAATTTCGAATCAGTTTTTTTTTTGTTTTCTCAACGTTTTAAAGGTTCTTGAACTCAAAAAACGCATTTTTAGAAGAACTCTGTATGTATGTATGTGTGTGTGTGATCATTTTACATCAAATCATTTATTTATTTTTTTTTTTAATATTTTTTGTTCAAATAATTTTTTTTTAATTTATTACATTTCAATGTAAACAATCAATTTTCACATGATTATGAAGAGTAGCTTTTAATAAGATTTTGCGTATAATTATAATATATGTTAACTAAATATTGAAAAGAATCTCAAATATTAGATAGTTAATATTTACATTATCTTATTAAATTATTAATCAAAGTCAATAATACTTTATAAGATTAAAGTTTCAATTAATTTAATTATAAAAATATGATATTTAACTTGGCAAATACTCAGTGAAAGAGTAAAGTATCAAACGTAATATATTTCCAAGTAAAATGAGATTATTTCTCTTGAAAGAGCAGTTTATTTTACGTTTTTAATTTCAACTTATACGCCATTTTTGTAATCAATATCCTATGGTAATGCAGGCTTATTTTACGTCTCGTTGTTTGCGAGAACGTTGATTTTCTAAATTTCACGCACACTAAGTTAGACAACGTAAAGCCACCCACGTACTAAAAATTTTCCAAAACTTTGCAGCAGTGATCCAATACATCTCTTATCCTCGTATCTTTCAGTGAAACTAAATTTGATCTCTTCAGCAACTTCTGGACTTTTAAGTAGGAACCTGCCGTCTTTTATTATTCACAGGTTCGCACAATAGACCGACATTGAACTTTCGAGTGCGTAAATAAGAAGAAGAAGAAGAAGCAAAAATACAGCCTGGAGCGAAAGGAAGAGGCTGCAGAGGATCAATCTTGCGTCAGAGGCTGAGGTAGGGTGATGGGAAGGCGAGACGCTGTCCCCTGGGGGACTTCACCGCGTCGCAGCTCCGTAACATTTTTGTTTTCTTCGCTCCCTCGCGAGACGTGGCCCCGTAAAAAGGACCGGTTGTTTTAGCGCCGCATGGAGGCAGCAGCAGCAGCAGCTCGCTCTTGCAGTTTTGCGACGAGGCTGTAATCAGATACGCTAGCATATCCCGGCGGCATTGATAAAGAGACGCAGCAGCGCAGTAACTTCGTCACCCCCGGAGAGCAAACCCCGAGCTAAGCCTCTTTTCGCCGTTGAAAAATATATTCTTTTTTTGCTGTATAATGATTTTGTTGCGGGGAATTATCGAGGTGTGTTACCAGACTCCAACGAACTTTTTATTTTTTCTTCTTTATTTTTTATTAATCTTTGCTTGATAAGTATATCTACGAAAAAAAAGAAATATTTTAACATTATTTTAGAATCGTCTGATTGAAATAATTGCATTTTTAATGGTTCGACTAAGAGAGAGTAAGAGAGAGAGAGAGAGAGAGAGAGAGAGAGTCAGGATGAGTCTAGATTATGGAAGAGATGAGGATTCTCAAGGGCGTATAATTGGAGCGGCGGCGACGGTGGCTCAGATCCTCGGAAAATGATTCGCCGAAGATCGGAAGGAGGATTCAGAGGCTGCTATAGCGAGGAAGAAGCACGAGGGCGACGTTTAATTTCCGCGTAGCGGCAGGCATCGATTTTCCTATAATTTTACAAACGAGTTCCCGATTCCTTGTGGAATCCTAGTAGGAGTGAAGCTCGGGAAGCTGCGAGAGAGAGAGAGAGAGCTTACTTTTCCTTCCAACACTTCGAAAGAGAGAGAGAGAGAGAGACGAGTTTCTCAGACGCCGCGTATGCCGGCATACACTCGAGTACACAATGCTTCACGACTGCTGCTGCTGCTTCGCTATCGAGAGTTTTCCCCTTCCTTCTTTTTTAGTGGCTTGCATTGCCGAGAGGAGCTTCCGGGTGAACTCACGAGTGTAAGCCTCGGCGAGAAATGTGGCGTGCTAATGTGCTGCTGTGCGACATTAATGATGTCGCTGATAAGGATGAGTCAGAGGTTGCGTGAGTCGTAAAAATGCTAGTCGGTAGCGGTGATGCTGGTGCTGGTGCTGGTGGTAGTAATGGTGAAGGTAGATGTAGAAAGAAGTTCGCGGTAGTTTATTCTTTAGAAACGACGTGACGCTGCGATTTCCAAATTCGACTCTGAAATTTTTAAAATATATTTCTCGCTACTGAATGTATTATTGTGTTATTTAGACATATATAACAATATCGATGCTGCGGACAATATGCGCACTCATTAAAAAGAGATTATACAATCATATATTCGAATCCGTGATATCGCAAGCGTGAAACTCATTAAGCGTAATTCTGCATTCGAGTGCACAATACTTGATTAGCATTATATGAAAAAAAAAGAAGAAAAAAAACAGCATAAGAGACAAGCGTTATATAGCCAAAAGATAAGAGAGGTAGGTAGCAGAGACTAATTTCACAGAATCGGTTATTCTGATTTTAATTTCAAATTGCACATAAACGTCTTTTTCTCTTTCTCTTTTTTCTCTCGTTTTCAGCCGACCAATATTAAAAATCTTCCTTTCAGTGCACCAACACACACTGGCTAGAAAGAATCGTAAAAAAAAAAAAAAATGAACGCGAGACTAAGTGACTAGGCGAGAGAAAAAGAGAGCCAGTGGTGCGCAGCAGAGTATATATAGTAGGACGAGCCAAGGTGATGAAAGTTGGCGGGGAGAAGAAAAACGAAAAAAAAGAAAAAAAAACGCTCGTGATTCATAGACAGAGCAGCGCGTGCGAGAGGAGAGATCAAGCTACCTCGTCGTTGGTGGTATAGATATAGTGGAGAAAAAAGTATGGGGCGATGAGTGAGAGGGAGTATAGAGGAGGAGGAGAAAGACGGAAAAGCGCATTATGAGAGAAAAAGCGCCGTTCGGCTCGCCGGAACAGCGAGGATTTCATTTCCTGCGATTGGCCCCTGCCTGCGTTTCTTCTACTCCCGTTGGTGTCTATCTTTTTCTTCTTCTTCTTCTTTCTCTCTCACTCTCTTCTTCTTCTTCTTTATTCTCTTCTCGATTTTACGGCCCATTTGAAAAGTAACTTTGTGATAATTTTCCGTCGAAGTTCATTCTTTGGCTTCTTATAAGGACTCTCTCGCTCTCTTTTAACTGTTTTTGGAATGCCACTGAAAGTGAACTGCTTTAATTAGCTGGATCTTTGAGTAATGCTACAGAGGCTTCTCGCGTTTTTGTCTATGTAATAAGATAACCGGCCATTAAAGAATCTTAAATTGTATATTGTGAATCTAACCGCTTTTATGCAAAAGCCTCTATCCTCTACATTTTTTTCTTATCGCGTCAGTGTTAAATTTTAATGAAAATTTTACGACCATATAAATAATTTCTTCTCTTGGCAGTCAAGATTTACACGAGCATATAATAATTACTCGCGAAAAAAATTACTACAGGACCACCAAACAAGAAGGCTTAAAAAAAAAGAAAAAAAAATAAAAGTGTAAAAATCTAATATGAATCTAATATGCAAGTAAATCTCGTCTAATATAGCTATACATTAACATCCGCATGTTGGTAGAGTCGGTGGCATCGTAAAATTAAAAAAAAAAGAAAAAAAAGAAGAAAAATCCATCTCCATAAATCCCCAGCGTCTCGAGAATGTTCATCATTCGAAACGCAACCGCCTCGAGGGATGCTGACGCCTGTCAGAAGGTGTTCTATTAAAGAAGGTCGTAAAAATAAGCGTTTACCATCGAAAATGACTCGACGGGTGAATTCATTAAAAAGTAATTCACACACACACACATACACACACACACACACAGCTGCCTTAATTTCAGCATCGAATATCAACTCGTCTTATCCCTATACATCCTTTTCATCGCGATTATGTGCGCGAACTCCAGTCACGCCGAGAGTTGGAATAACCGAAGAAAGCACGTACACACAAAGGAGGAGTACAAGAGAGTGAGGGGCGGTACACACGCATCGGCGGGTTCCAGATCACATGTTTATGGGGCGCCGGTATACGGAGCTTGGAGAAGCGCGGGGAAGAAGAAGAAGAAGAAGCAGCGAACTGTGCACGTGCCTAAAGCTATACTCCTTGGGCGCGTGCGTGAAATGACGCGAGTCGAGGTACACGCGCGTAATCGGGACGGCACGCCGTTTGCATTGTTAAGATCCTCCTCCTCCTCCTCATCTTCCTCCTTCTAACGTAGTAGTAGTAGTAGTCGGTTTGAGAAGCGTGCGTATAAGTACAAGAGTACCGGCTGCGAGTACCGATATCGTATTATCAAACGACCCGTGCTCCTCCCGGTACTGTAAGTAGTGTACGCGTTACGGGCTGAAAATCGAGTGTGCTTCACACCCTCCAGCCTCCAGCAGCAGCCAGAATGCTGCTTTGAGAATTCACAGTGTCTTTGTTCTTGCCCTGCTCATGGGCATTTATGTGTGGGTGAGTTTGCAGTTTACCTTGTTCCATTACTCCTTAATTATACGAGTTTGTTTGTTCCGTGTCTACAATTATTTTTGATGACTTATAAAATATGCAGTGACTTTAATTTTTGATTCTATATGCGCAAAGGATCAAGTTTATGTTGTTGAGATTTTGATCCTATATCAATCATTACACGTACTCTTGCTGATTATTGTATTTAACTTTTTGCGAACTGTGAAAGTACTAGATTTTATTCTTACAAAAAATTATATTGAAAAAGAGTTTTTTTTCCTGAATTTCTTAAACAATTCACATCCACACTACTGACCCCATACACTAAAAAAATTTAATCAAATTTTCTCATTTCTACGTCGAGTTAAAATTGGGTAGCTCTAACGTTATAGCTTAACCTCGTCTTTTCCTTCATCCATACGCAAAAAGGCGGTCAAGCATCGCGAAAGAATTTCTTTCTCTCGCATTAACAAAAAGAAAAAGTGAAGAGAAAAAAGAAGCTCGTTATTTGCCGGGGAAAGAACAAAAGCTGGAGTGGATTAGTAGCGTCGATCTTGCGGACGAACAGCGCAGTCATGATCGTTGCGGGATGAGAAGGGAAATAAAGAACGTGTGTGTATGTGTGTATGGTGTGCACTGGTCTGCTTTTACGCGCTTTGCCACCGAGTGCATCGAACGGAAATGTTATCCGTTGCAACCGTGCAGGGGGGAAAACAATTTTCTCTCATGGACTCCATGTGCACTTTTTTTCTTTCTTTTTTTTTTTTATTCCGACGCGGAAATGGTTTATCATTCTTTTGTTTGACTACCTTCGATTTCTACTACTTGCATTCTTCGTGTTTTTTGGAAAATTGACGGGAATTGACGATCGCTCGAGCACTGAACTCTACAACCACCATGTGCACATTGATTCAATCTTTTCTTTTTTTTTTCTTTATTTACTTTTTTAAAAATAAAAACAACACTTCAATTCTCGTATATTTTTTAAATTCTATATTTTTAGAAAAATATTTCCTTTTTTTTCAGATGTATATTAATTTCACTTTATTTCTACAGTACGTACAATGAAAAACTTGAGTTTTGAAATATTTTCAATCGATTACAGTGTACATAAAGAAAAAAAATTTTTAATCAAGACGTCTGATACTTCAAAAAAAATAATAAAAAAAAGCATACGTAAAGCAGAAACAAATCTATCGATGTAAAAAGACCAAAGCCACTCGTCCCAAAGGACTTTGTAGATACAACTCCGATAGCAAAATTCCTCATATCAAGATACACCAGCTTTCCCGGTACTATTTCAAGCATATAGCTATATACACAGCACAGCCATGTAGCTAAGCGCATCGACGCCGGCGCTGACAAACGCAGCTCGCCAAATTTATATCCGGCTTTATGCCGGCAGCGACTCTAGGGTCTGGCTTGCGGCGAAGAAAAGCTCCCGGGGGCGCAATAACCGTCCTCCATGTGGGGGGGGGGGGGAAGGCAGCTAGGGTGGGAGATCGGGCTGCGTGATGTAGGAGGAGGAGGAGGTAGACTATGCTACACGGAGCAGCCGGAAAAGAGGGATGCAAATGTGCCGCGGGGCCGCGCAGTGCTATAGCTCGTCGCGACAAAGCACCGCAGCGCAAGAGAGTTTCCTGCTCTCCCCCCCCCCCTTACGCCCTCCCTCTCTTTCTAGAGCTATAATACTATACCAAGCCCTACTGCCTTGTTTATTGTTTCTCTCCATGCAGTACTCGTACCTCCTGTGCCACCTCACGTTTCTCATCCTTTCTTTAACCTTTCTTGGACTCCTCTGTGCTTTTCCCTCGACCTCTTCCTCGTTTTCTTCATTCTTTCTCCTTTTTTTTTTCACTCGTTATTCTGACCCAATTTCCGGCTTTTTATTTTTCGCACCGAGAAAAAGCTTTGCTGGCTTGCTTTTGAACAGAAAAATTTCCCAGCTACTTTAGATTGTGTACGCGTTTATTTAAATGCTAAATTCTGGTAGTGGACACTATGTATGTCACAGTTATTCGAGATGTTTTTGAAAAATCCAAGCTGTTGAATTTATTAAGGTCGTTTTGCAACTTTTTTTTTTAATTTTAAAAAAAACTTGACTTATTTACTCGGGCTGAAGAGCTCTTTTTTTAAAAAAATATACCTATATATAATTTTTAAGAAAGCAAAACTCATGGTAAATGACGTTTGAATAATTCTGAATAAATCTTAATTACGATAGCCTCGTTAAATTAAATGCACAATTTTAAAATTAAGGTTAAAGATGTAACAGCGGTGTATAAAATGGTGACAAGAAATTTTTTGTTTAGAATCAAAACGAGTGAGAGCTAGGAATAAGAGAGTCGTATTTGGAGATGTATCATTTTGACATCGATACGAGAGAAAGGGCAATAAAGCCGTGGCGAGAAAAGAAATGGCAAATTTTTCGAGAGTCGGGATATTTTTCCTCGTCCGTTCAGCTGGTGAAATACGAACGAAGTGTCGAGTTTCGGAAGTACATGCGGTGTGAGAAAGAGAAAAAGCAAGCGAGTAACGGGCCAGCAAAAAGAAAAAGAAATAGTTGCTGCTGCTGCTGTTACAGACCACATACTTTGTGTACACGGAAAACTGTCGTGGCGCATCGATGTCATTCTAGGGATTTATGCATAAACGCGCGGGCGCAAGCTCAGCTATACATAGCCCCGGGCAATAATTTACTCGCGGAAAAGGGCCATCCACAATGCTCTCTTTTCTCTCTCTCTCTCTTTTCCTCCTTAAATTTACTGAGAGAGAAAGCGTGGATATTCTTCGCGAAGCTCGAGCTTTTCCTTGTCTGCCTGATCCCGGAAAAATATGTATTCTTCGCGAACTTTGGCACGCGTGCACGACAGCCTCCTTCTCTTTCTTTTCTTTACGTGCCTTTTTCTCGTCTTTTGTGTTTTTCGAAAAGTCAAGATGCGCGTGAAGTTGGCATTTCCTATACGCCTCGCTTGTGCTTAACGAGAATAGCTATAGTTTTTTTTGGATTGCGTTACTGCTTTTACAAATGCGCTATTTTTTATTCTGATTTACAATTCTTAATTCTTGTGTAATAATCGTGATGTTGAAGGTGTATGTTAAGATTTGAAATTTATTACACTAAGAGCATTAAAAGATAAATCTTGTAAATTTATACTTTTATCTGTAATTTATACGCTTCGATGGATTCATTAAAATCCGATAATTTTATAATAACTACAAATATTTTTGAAAAACATATATATGTAACATATTTTTGTATGAAAGAAAACGTTTGCTAATCCGTACTTCATCATTTATATTCATTAAAATTATTTTAAGCAATTGAAAATTAATAATTTAATTTTATAAATTATTATTATTTTTGATTTGCATTCCACAGATTGTCGTAGGTGGTTTATACGAAATTCAAACTTTAAATGATTCATAATCAGCTTAAAGTTATTTCAATGAATAAAGCTTTTAAGCCTCGGAATATATTTGAGATTAGTCGAGTTTAGTAATACTTTGCTATTTAAGAAGAGTAATCTTTGAATCTCCTTGAATATATAAATTTACACTTCATTTCAAATTAATGTTAGAAATCAAAAAACGAACCATGTTATTATTAATAAAATTTTATTAATTTTAAATGCAAGATTTATGCAGTATTTGAACAAAAATAAATAACAATTTTCTTTTCATGGCTTTAATAACATTTATTTTAACAAATGCGAAGCCGGATGTATTCGTTTACAATAGTATAAATGTTTAAATCATATATTATTTTTAATGATCATCGAAAGCTGCACACACACACACACGCGCGCGCGCGCATACCCGTACACAAGTAAAGCATAAAATTAATTGTAGAGAAAAAGCTGCTGAATGTGTGTAAGGGCTGTTGATTATTTACTTCAAAGATTTGTAAGCTTTCTGATGACATGTGGTTTATCTCATATAAAATCATAAAATCCTGTTGACAATCAAAGGGTCATTTAATTAATGAATCAAGCAATGACAGCCTTACTGCAAGTACACACAAATATTTTCTCCATTATTTCAACATTTCGTTAATAAATTGTATACTTGAACAACGGGCTTTTTATTTTTTCACGTAAACATATTCATCAAATTACTCAAATGTAAAATTCACAATGAATTGCTGTTCTCTTTGATAAATAAGATACGACATTTTTATGTGATATCTGTATTTCCGTTACGACATCGATTTTTTAACAAAATATAACGCGAAGCCGAAGTTGACGAGTGAATATTTTCATTTTTTTTTTTTTTTTTGTTATTAACTTGATATTCAAAATTAAATGAATGGTTGCGTGATTAAATATTTTCCCGGCGTAATGCTAAATTTGAAATTCTGACTTTGTCAGTGTTTGGTATTCTTCAACTCTTGCATAATGTATAGTTTTGTGTATTGTTTAAAAACAACAAACATAAAATGCCCGCATGTTCGTTTTTTTTTTTTTTTTTTTATAAAAGTAAAAGAAACCACAGAGTGTACATATAACATGTTAAAAAATTTTAGCATAAATTAATTAACGAACAAAATTAGTGAAAAGAGAAATAAATAAACTTGCGTAATGAAGTAAAATTTTTCAACTTGTAAAAAATTAACAAAGCTCGCATAATTTAAAAATCAAGAAAAATTACCTCTTTGCCGAGGTAAAAAGCTCGCTGTAAATATTCATAAAACTCTGTAGCGTTTTCATCTTGATCAGTTATTCCAGCTGGCCTAGGTATATATACACATAACGGCAATTTATTTTTCCAAACATCATACTCGTTACTTTACGCAGCGCACAAAAAGCTTTAATAACTCTGCCGCTGCAGCTGGGTGGAGGTGGGGGCGAGGTTGCATGTAAAAACAGAATTAATGCTCGTTCAGAAATAAAACCGAGAGCTGAAATTTAACGAGCAGATGACCATTCAAGAAAATGCTAGGATTACCCATTAAGCCTGTAAAGCTCGATACAACCCAAAAGCTCTATTAATTTTTTCTTCTGTCAATGAATTAAAACAAATCTTTCCCATCGCTTAATATAACGTTGTTTAATGTAATTAAGTTCCCTAGCCGTAAGTTTTTTGTTGAAATTTCAAATCCAAAGCGTATAATTTTGTTTCTCATACACCGACCGGAAACAGCATGGTAAAATTAATTCAGCGCTTGAAAAAAACCCGTTAATCCCTTGCTGACTCGCATCTCTCGGCAAAGTAAAGGACAAAAAAAAAAATACAAGCATATCACGTGGTAGAGTGAAATCATAAACCCAACTGGGAGAAAAACAATAGCCATGACCTATGCATCCGGAAGTAAGAATAAACAAAAGCGATATCGGAGGTGGGGTGGAGAAGGAGGAGGAAGCTTTGATTTACCGCGACGAAAGCATAGCACCGAAGTGAGCTTGCAGTAGTAGTAGTAGTAGTAGTACAGTGGTGTGGCGGTCATTAGTCAAGTCCGGGGAAGCTTGACGAGTGCGGCTCGATCCTGATCGTTCGGCCGATCCACCTGTCAGCCGTGCGGAGCCCGGAACGGCTGACTCACGCGCTACCGGATACGTCCAAGATGATGGATTCATGCGATGCCTTCTCGAATTCTTCTTGAATCGACACTTTGAACTGTGAAAGCTCTCAATAGTAACTCGGAGGTGCTCGGGTATATAATAACGATGATTCAAAATAAAGAAAAACATTTTCTTCTTCTTTTTCTTTTTTTCATTTTATAAACAAAGTTAGATTGGGCATGAAAACGTCGCACGAGTATAAAGCTAAGCAGGCGAAAGAAGCGAGGTTAGTTGGGAGCTGGATATATGTATATATACGTATATAGGTACTCAGCTGGGCGTATGTTGATGCCGGTCTGCAGTAATGCGCTCGGGGGCTTTACCCCTTTATGCACGCTCCCACGGGCATTCGAACACGGGCCAATTTCGTTGACCGGCCGAGGCTGCAGTATACGCTCTGGAGCGCTCCGGAGGACTATCAATTCTCGTGAATCTTTCGCTTTGCGCTTCTATCCTCTTCTCCTCCCACCCCGTTCACCCTTCTCTCCTCTTTCGTTTTGTTTGTTTTTTCCCCCTCCCCCTTTTTATCTCCTTTTTCAAGCTCGTGCTCGATCTTCTTTTCCACTCGCGGTTGCGTACTCTCAGCGCTTTTCGCTTCTCCTTCTCCCCCTTTTTTCTTTCTTTCCTTTTTTTTCTTTTTTTTTCCTACCAACTCTAATGAAAGCTGCCAGCCTCGTGCTGCATTAAATTCTCATCACGCTCTACTCTTGTTTCAAATGGAAAAAAAAGAAAGAAAAAAAAAGCACAAAAGCCGATATCGGATAGTCTTTCAACGGAATGCTTTTGATATTCGGATATATCTTGTTCGCTGAATTTTGATAAATTATGTATACGCAGTGAAAATACATAAATTTGGGGGGGGGGGAGACTACTACTACTATGCTCTATATGTTTTTCCAACGGTAAGAAAAACGAGCAAAAAAAGCGGGCTAGAAACAGAATAGAAGAGTGAGAGTGAGAGGGATAGAGGTGAAAAAGAGCTCTTAAATATCTCTCAGTTATACCGCTGTAAATATTTTGATTTTTGGTTCGACTGTTTTTACACTCGTCCGGGAGCCCACATAGCGTGAATCAAAACTGTTGAAAGAGGGAGAGAGAGAGAGAGAGAGAGAGAGGGGCGAGAGGAATATGAGCGTTAAAAAAATAACTGCCAAAATCTGGGAGTTAGTTAGAGTACAAGCGTTTTTCACTTCGATCGTTTTTGCCCGCTGGCTGTAGCAACAGCAACAGCAGCAGCACCTCGTTTACAGAAATTACTTCAAACGTCGGATGGTATATATACGGATACGTTATGCTCGCTCAAGCGCGTTGTACATTTTTCCCCAAAGTAAACAAAGTAACGCAATAATTTTATACATTCACAGTTGCACCAGGGGGAAAAAGCTTTCGAAAAAGCAACTCAAAATTACGCAGTTGGCCGGATTTTGCTTTGGACAGCTGCGTATCATATACATATTTTAGCTAGCTTCCTAGCCTCTCAAACCTTTTATTTCTGCATCGCACTTTCCCTCCTATCCAGTCCAGCACGGCCACTTGTGTCTTATTCTTTTTTATTCACCGCGTAAATTCGGATACCTAGACTGCAATTAACGTCGTAACAGAGTAGGCCAATGAAACTAACCATATATAATAATAATAATAATAAAAATAATAAGGCTTAAGATAATTTTAGAAAATTCAAGTGACTTCACATTTTATGGATTTGATACGAGAGATATCGCATAGCAAATGAGAGTATTAGACGCACATTCTACTAAAATCCCGGCTTTGAGCCATTGGGTTATTCGGCTTGAGGCCGCCTATAACCAGCATATCCTCGAAACAAACGCAAGCGAGTAATTCCAAGCCTGAAATGGAGGAAGGGAGGAAAGGAAACGTAATTGACCGATAACGAGGCAGAGCAGTAGTAGTAGTAAAACGAGCTCGAACTAAGCCGGTTTCCCCAATTCTCCAGTTGGACTTATACTAGGATCGCGTGCTCGCGAATTCGTTTCCTATCCAAACGGCCGTGGTAGTCTGATCCTACTACCGCTTCCCAAGGTACGAGATCCTTCCCTGCCTGCCTCAATTTCTCTATTTCTCTCTCTCTCTCTCTCTTTTATCTATACTTGAATTCACACTTACTCGATGTCTTTTCTTGTCATTATAATTTTGTACTTAAATGCTAAAGATTTATTTTTTAGCAATTATATATCGTTAGTTTATGTCGTTTTATTAGAAATTTGAAATAAAATAAAGACAGAAGGCTACTCGAAATTGGAAGTGTCGTTTCGAGTGAGTGTATATATTTTTGCAAGCTGCATGCAAAAGTCTAGTGTATCCATTCTCTTCAC
Source organism: Leptomastidea abnormis (assembly GCA_030522805.1). Classification (NCBI taxonomy): domain Eukaryota; kingdom Metazoa; phylum Arthropoda; class Insecta; order Hymenoptera; family Encyrtidae; genus Leptomastidea; species Leptomastidea abnormis. Next base: position 12,905 of record JAPYZE010000405.1, read on the forward strand.
TCTTGTTGTTTATTTTTTCACGCTACATTCCCGGCCTATTGTACGCAGTCTACGAAATATGCGTTTTCCACGCTACATAGTTATAGAGGAAGCATAGCCTCGGCTTTTCAAAACCTGCCCTCTTGTACCTCATGAAAAAAAAACAGGCCAGCAGAGCACTGAGCCTCTGGTATATTCCGTTATTTTGAGCTTCCATTGCGCTTCAATCTCTCGTTTTCTTCTCTCAAAGCTTCTCTATCTGCCATTCTGTTTCAACTCATCTCCCAAGCGCCCTCTTCTTTCTCTTTCTCTCTCTCTCTCTCTTCTCTAGTCTTTCGAGATTCAGCGTTAGCATAGAGATACAAACTCCCCCAACTCAATTGCGCCCTCTCTTTCTCTCTCTCTCTTTTTCTCGTTTTGTAGACGAATTGGCAGAATGGCAACAGAAGTGCGTCGCGAGGAGAAAGGGTAAGGATCGGGTGCACATGTGGGGGACACAAAATAGCCGTGTCGATGGCCCTAGTTCTCTTCTTCTTCTCTCCCTCTCTCACTCACTCACTCACTCGGGCTTGTTTCCCTTCCGCTTACCCGCGGTTCAACGAGCGCTCGTCAATGCGCTTGTTAGCTTGTTTGGATTGCCACTGGTTTTGACTTGCTCTGCCTGGTATGAGATCTATACATTGTTTTTTTTTCCTTTTTTTTCGTTGCTTACCCTGCACCTGCGGTACTACTACCACACTTTTTGCGATGATGAAAAAAAAGGGTGAGCTTCGTTGTTTCGTGATTGCAGCAGACCCTCTCGCTTTATCAAGTTCCCATGCAAATCTTTGGATGCATAGCGGACGTACCGGAAAAAATAGTTATTGGTTTTAAATATTTTCTGGAAAACGAAATTAGTTTATGAAAAAATAACGAATATTTTGAATGTTAATAAAGTTATATTTTTTCCCAGAGATTTTTCATATGTCTGACCAAACAAGTGTTATACTACTTACACATTTCTTTAATAATCAGCTGCTTCCAAACGAGTGCACCTGTCAGTATATATTTGTAAAATGAACTTTATAAACAAAACGAAAGAATTTCATAAAATATAGAAAATTAAATGAAAAGTTTTTAGTACCTTTTTAAGATTTTTCAGTGCATCTTCATCCAATTTAAAAAAAGCTGCTGCACGACAATGTCGCGTTCGCGAGAAGCAGGTTATATGTAGTGGTGGAAACAAAAGTATTCTTCACGCTCTTCTCTCCTCGATCTGTTCTCTTGCCAGCTTTTTCTGGCTTCTCTCTTCATTTCTCTTCTTTCTCCTTTCCAGGCCAAGAGTGCGACAGCGAGTAGTTGTTCTCGAGTCAATCCGCATGCGACACTCAAGGGGCCCCCCTAGGAGCCTCTTGCTTTACGACGCGACGCTTCGTTTATTAACGCGAGCTGCTTTATTTTCTTCTGCTTCTCTCTCTATTTTTTTTTCTTTTTGCACTTGCCAGTCTTATGCTTTTCTACCTAATATTTCTAAGCTTGCTTACAGTTTGACATAGCTGGATATTAAGATAAATTTTGTTTTTAAATTTATACAAAATTAAAAGATCGTTTAGTCATCAAGTAAACTTATAATTTTCAACGCAACATCATTTTTCAAGTGATTCTTTTTATAGATAATAGTCTCATCAAGCTTTTTACTGGCTACAATTAGATTTATTATTACTGAAAAAGTTTATTTGCAAATATATATATAAAGTCTAAAATTTTATTTTGGTACGCCCCAGTTAAATCAAACGAACAATAATCATTTTTTTTTTATTTTCATTATTTACGAAAAGCCATTCTTTGCGTCGGCGTTATATTGCCGCCTGCCTTTCATTCGCAATAAAGATGGCAAAGAAAACAAAAGTCTACGTTCAGCCGAGCTACTGCTGCTGCTGCTGCTGGGCTCTCCGAAAAAGTAAAATCAAAGATTTCAATGAAGCACACTTACACACTCACACAGCAGCCAAATTTATTCCTCTCGATTTCGAAGCGCAAGGACAATGGCTTGGGTAAAAAGGAGAGAATAAATCCCAGGCTGGCCGATAAATACGAGCTAGGGAGGCCGCCGTCCGCAAAAAGGAAAGGCGCGCCCGTGGCGACAAAAGAGGAACACCGGAGTAGGAGGAGGAGGAGAAGAGAAAGGGGAGAAGCCGAAAACAAAAGCGCCTGGGGCTGCAGGTCTGCTAGAGCCGTGTGCCGTGGAAAAAAGCCCGTAAAGGTCCGTAGTTGCCCAGACAAATGGTCGGAATAAAGCCTCCCGGCGTACGCGAACGCAAGCCACGACGATTCACCCTCTTTCTCTGTCTCTCTTTCTCTCAGTTAAAGGGTTTTCCAATTTCCGAAGATCCGTGCACGTCTCCGGCCGTACTGCAGTAGAGAGATGCGAGAACAGCGGCGAGCGGTGGCACACACCGCTTCTCCGGAATTCGATTAAATCGCCGTCCGCGACACGCCGTCCCGGAGTTTCTTACAGTCCAATCCGGGGATTCCATTCTTTCGTGAACGCCGAGTGCAAACTTTCATCCCAATGGTTTCTTGGCCTCCCTGGACCCACCCCTTACCCTTCCTTCCCCTCTCTCTCTCTCTCTATCATCCGGTCGCGTGGCTTGTTTCGGACCTATACTGCGGCTGCGAAATACGGAATAACTTCCGCGGTGAGTTCGCTGCTGCAATATTGAGAGCGTCGATATACGTCCGAGGGGAAATACACGGGTCGTTGCTCGGGGAGAACAGATATCGCGTGGACCACCGACTAAAAGCGAGAAAAATATAGAAGGACGCGAGACTCTCACTTTATTTCGTGCGCGGTTGAATTTAAAGCTGGCTCTTCTTTTTTCTTTATTTTTATTATTATTATTATTTTATTTTTTTCGTTTTCATGCCAGAGAGAAAAAAAGTCTTGAGGAAAAGTACCGGTGACTCGAGAGCGCTTTCATTTACCGTTTTTAAAAGTGGAAGCCCTTCAGATTTATGTAAGTAACTGAAAACAAGCCGGAAGCCGCGCGACTTCAAAGTTGTACTCTGGTAGATTTTTTTTTTTTTTTAACTTTTTTACTTTTTGCTTTTTTTTTTAAGCTAGGGCTTGTACACTTGGAGCTTCTCTCTTGCTGTCCCCTACACTACCGTACTGGTAAAAAAAAAGAATATTTGTTGGAAAAGCCGTTGAGAGAAAGTCGGCTAGCAGCAACAGCAGCAGTAGTAAAAACATCATCCGGAATTTCGCGAAACTCGAAATAATTCATTAATCCATTGGACTGGCATCTCTCGTTTGGCTCCTCTGCAGCTGTCGGTATAGCGTTGAGGGGGTGAAAATCTGTTCGAAAAGAGACGACAGGCTTGGAAAAAGAAAAAAATATAGAGCAACTCAAATCCGATAATCCTTACGTGACATCCGCGAGAGACGCGTATCACAGCCGAAAGCATTCGGATAAAGCTAATCTCGCCTTTCCGAGGCCAAGCAGCCTACTCCCACACTCTTCTTCTGATATATATATATATCTTTTTCCTGTTTTTCTCTTTTCAATCTGTCCTTTGTTCTCTTTTGGCTTTAGCATTTGCACTCCGTATCTGTGTCCCGCCTTTTTTCAAATCGCTTTTAGAACGACGTAATGCGAGACAAATGTGCTCGCGTTTGTTTTACTTTGGAATGGTTTTTCACTCGCTTTAACTCTCTCTCTCTCTCTCTCTCTCTCTCTCTCTCTCTTCCTTCTATCGGGATTCATTCGTTTTCATCGGATTTTTAAATTACTTTTTTTTATGTTACGTGTTTATTCTTTATTTTTTTTCCATATTTGATTTAAAATCTCGTGGCACATGTTATTTGCCTAACCTATTTAGATGGGTAGTAAATTTTATACGTACAAAAATCCAAAAACTCACTTTCCAAAACCTGTTTCCACGAAATGATCCTGTTAAAAAGAAGCTGGAAAAAAACGTCATCAAGCGAATGCTAGTAGCGTGTATATTTACGAAGGAAGATGAGAAAGCTCTTATCACGCCAGCTCGAGCTTGCAAAATAATCGTGAGCGTAAAAGCGTTGACGATGATCGGAAGCCGAAGAGGAACAGAGGAATGAGAAGGGAAGCTGTACCGAACGAGGTATATATGCATCACACATGGGATCCCCCGAGCAGTGTGTGTATGTGCGGCTGTACAGGCCAGAGGCTGCTGCGCAAACCTCGTAAAAGGCTTTATTGCTGATAAAAATCCAGGCGTGGGTGCTAGCGCGCGGAAGGGGGGGCTTCGATGCTGTGTTGCAGCTTACCCTGAAGCTTTTCCTCTCATTCTCTACCTCCCTCAGGACGTTATGAATGCCAGGCTGCTGCTCCCTATGCGATGGAATGTATATATATATACGCCCGCTCGAGCTGTGTTATTGCAGCCCGGGACTTTTATGGCTCTCGCGCAGTGGCCTACTAATGGCACATCCCTACTACTGCTACTACTACTACTACTACCTTTTCGAATATTGCGCTTTAATGCGCCTGGGGCAAAATTAAAATCCAGCTTTTTCGCTTACATAATTTTTGGGACATTAAACAGCTTGACCCTTCTGCACTCCGCTTTCACGTAATTCCAAGCGCGTTTTTCGATTTTTAATAACCGACACAAGCATAGCTTCGTGTAATCAAATTTTTCGAAATACACGTTTTCCTGCTTCGATCGTAACTGCTATTTTTACCAATTCAAGTTGAAATTCGTGTCATCAACGGTATTTGAAATCTTTTTAAAAAATTAATTTTTTGGCTTTTGATTTAAAAAAACTGAACGTGACCTCTGCTAAAACACCAATTTCATCAGGTAAAAAGAAAAAAATTTAGGCCTAAAAGAAAAAGAAAGAAGAAGTAATAAAATCAAGAATGCTGATTGAATCGTCCGAAATATTTATGAAGAGCTTTGTCGATCGCAGTAGGTCTAGGGAAAACGATAAATATTCGAGGTTGCGGCGATGGTCTAGTGATGGTGGTGGTGGTGGTGGTGACCGGCGATACGCTATAGCCTCTCACTCGCGCTCGGATAAATCATTGCTCAAGAGCCGTGACGGGTGTGCCCGAATTAATGGCGTTCTGGAGCTCTGCTCTTCTCTCTCTCTCTCTCTCTCTCTTTATCGAACAGCAACATTGTATCGAACCGGGAAAGCTCTCGATTACCAGGCGCAAAGCCCTGCCGATCCGCCGTCGTCGCCACCGCCACACTCATATCCGACTTGATAGGGCGTTAAGCCAACTGCAAAGATTTGCACGCCAGCCCAGGGTATTATGACGTTGTAATGAAGTCAACATGCGCACCGAAGGAAATTGATACGACCTATCCTATATAGCTTGCGCCTGCTCATCTCTCTTTCTCTCTGGGGAGGCTTTACATAACTCCATTCTCAATTTACTAGCGACGATATATCTGTGTAATCACTTTTTTTTTAACCCAGCTACAGCTACGTGTGTATCTTTTTTTTCTCTAATTTTTATTACAAAACGAATAACGAAATGCGCAAAGCGCGTAGCAAGAAAATAATTGGAAAAAGTAAGCGCAGGACAAAGGAGAGTAGCAGCAGCGTAGTAGAAAAAAAGAAGAAGTCGTCAGGAACAGATAGAAAGTGAAACGAAAAACAAAAAAAAAATGGATGGAGAGAATGAAGAGAGAAAACCAGACGAAATACAACTCCAGTGGAGAAATGGAGTACATAATTAAAAAGGCAACGGCACGATAGTCAGAGAAACTCGTGGGTTATTCCGATAAGAGAGAAATAGAGATAGAGTTGAGTGTAAAAGGAAAAAGTCATTTTGTAGTGGTGGTGGTGGTGATAGGCGAGCTTTGGTCGGTCGTTGAGTAGGAGGAGGAGGAGGATGATTAATAATGGCTTCCGATCGATTTGCCCCGGCGCTTTGTTCCTCTACCTATACATACATGATAGTAGAGTGATACTATATACGTCCTTCTCTCACGCTCATCACTCTTTGGCCAGAGTTTTTCGCCGTGATTGAATTTCTCCAGCGTATACGCTCGCGCGCGCGCGAGTCTCTCTTTGCCGAAGCATAGCAGGGCTCTGAAACTTTGTTGGCTGCAACCGAAGCTTTTATGAGGTTGGTAGTGGTGTATGCTTCTGCCATGCCACGCTCATATAATATAGCTGTTACCGTCTCTGTTTCTCTCTTCCTCTCTCTCTCTCTCTCTCTCTTCCCTAATAAAATGTGCGTGCAATGACGGGTAATAGCGTATATTCTGTGGGAGGGAGTATGTTGCTGGGTACCCAGGAATGGCAGGAATGATGCGAATTAATTTACCTCCCTTCCTTCCTTCCTTCCTTCCTCCTTTTACTCGGCATAAAAAGAGCAATATTCTCAAGTTTCGTCGCGGCTCACCTGCTGGAAGAGGGAGAGAGATAGAGAGAGAAAATCTACTATACTCGTGCGTGTACGAACTACATTTATGGCTTTATTGTTTTTTTTGTCCGTTTTTTCCCGTTGATATTAAAAATTCAGCTCGTTGCACGTACTAGAGCTTCGTTTTCATTTGCAAGCGCGTAAAATACGAGCTGTCTATATAACATATATATTGAGACCTCGCAAAACTTTCTTCCCGTTCGATCCCGCTTACACTCCCGTAGATTTTTGGGATTCCGTAATTGAGGCTGAAAATTGATTGCTGGAACAATTTCGTCGATTGGCCAAAGCTCCCCACAAGCAAGCGAGCAAGCAAGTAAGCAAGAGAGCGGACTTCTTCTCGAGTAACATTTTCTAACGAGTTTCTCGCGTGCCTCGCATGATCGAAAGAAAGTAGCAGCAGCAGAAGGTGGCTACTGGAGTGTGGGGATGAAACGAAAGTAGAAAGAGAGTTTCATTTCTGGGAAAGAGAAGTAGCAGTATTTGAGAAAAAGAGGGAGAAGGGGCGCTTGCGAACTGCAGCCGAGCAACTTTCCGGTGAAACGAGTTGTTCCTGTCGTCGAGGAAAATTGGTTTAAGTAATCCGAACGCGAGACGACTAATCGATTAAGCTCTCTTCTATCCATCCCTCCCTTCCCTTTTCTCCTTCTATTACTCCATAATGCTGCAAGCTCGTTCCCGATATCAAAAAATTAGCTATATATGTGCGCGCACGACTATTCGAATTCGTCGAACAGTGTCGCAGCAGGATAAGACTTTGGCAACTCGCTTGGCTTTTGATCAACTAATTTGCATTATTAGCATAAGAAAATTAAATCGAGTACTTTCTTTTCCAGAAGTTAGTTAATCCGAAGCTTTACGTTTCTTTCTCTCTCTCTCTCTTTAAAATTGCTACGAGTGCGTACCACAAATTTTGGAAAAGAACAAGCATAATACATATATACAGAAGCAAGCAGTATAGCACGGAATGTCGAGAGAAGTAAATGAGCGAGAGTACGAGTCGGTCTCGGAAGTTATGACCAGGACCGCGTGAAGGCAAACTTTCGTCATCAGAGTAGGAAACGGTGATACAAAGCAGGTGGAAGAGGTGGGTTGCTGGTGCTCTCGTAAAGTAGCCCAATCTCGTGAGTGAGTGAGTGAGTATGAGAGCAAAGCAGTATATACGAGCATTCTCTGTACCTGACGCCCGTGACCGCCTGAAATTTCGTTTCTCCCCGTATACAGTTCTGTGCAAACAAGACTAGTATACGCCATTACGGACTACAACCACCACCAGTAGCAGCAGTGGGTCTACCGGTAGCCGGAAGCTGATTGTACCGTGACGTTGCCGCGGTTGAATGCCATCGTTGCAGCAAGCTCGTCCCCTCGCGCTTAATAAGCTGGTCTCTCGGAACTATATAGGTACTCTGTCAGCTAGCAGACCAGAGACTTTCTTGATTTGCCGAGTGTCTTCCGACGCGAAACATAACTATAACGAGAGGCTCGGTGAAAGATGATCGGGAGCTCGAGAAAAGAGCACGGAAGTAAAAGGGAGACTTGCGGGTAAGGAGATAGGCTGAGGTTAATGGCTTAGGGCAACGGTCCGACTTGTTTCGCCTGAAATCTTACTCGCTCTGTAATGTAAATAACTTCTTCAACTTTTTGGGTCGGTTAATGACCTGATTCAAGCTTTTATTTTATTTAACTATATTTACGCGCAATCGAAATATTATAATTTATTATAATCTTTTAATAATGTAACACAATCAAGAGATCAAATCCTGTAATAAGTATAATTTTTTAGAAATTTTATTGATATTTGTTAAAGCAAACTTATCTTCAATAGAAGCTCAAATAAATAAGCTTACATGCGTGAGTACAAACTTGACCGCAATTTATACGTTTTCACGTCCTGAATATAGAGTAAGAAAGATAGAGAGTTAGCGAGGTGCAAGAATATTGGGATCGATTAGCCAGGAGAGCACATACCAGAGCACATACACACACCAGCTGCCAGGTATAATTCTAGTCCTCTTCATTCAGCATCGTCAGCCCGTAAAGGTCCGAGCGCATTAAAGTCCATAAGCGGCGTATATAACTCCAGGACACCAGTGGATGCATGAGTAGCTGGAAGAGGAGGGGTGTAGTGAGAGCGAGAGAGGGAGAGCCAAACTTGCTTTGTGTCTACAGCGGCAGCCCGAAGCGACACACAGCGTGTGGTGGCCGCGGATTATTAATCGAATCCAGCTCCAATTACCCGTTTATAATTACAGGAGCTGGAGTGATATCTTGACCACTGGTGAGGAGAGAGAGAGAGAGAGAGAGAGAGAGATATGATGAGGGGAGTAGCGACGCCTGCGGCTTTTCGATGACCATGCCACGCACACACATACACACATTTCCCTTACTATACGCAGCTAATTAATGCGAGGAGCAAAGGACCGATTGAATGCATTTAGCCTGAAGCCCCTAAACTCACACTCCTCTTCATTTTACGCAAAGTGACGATTTTCGACCTCTTGATATTCTGACCTCTCCACTTATATTTCTCAACAGTTGAATGAGCTTGCGAGCAGCTTTTAAAGTTTGTTCTCATTGACAAATTGCTGGGATTTCGAAAATTGCTTCTTAAGCTTTTGGCAAAACGCTAATTGACTTAAGCTACTTGTATATCTTTGCAAAGACTTTCGGTAACATAATATTTTCAATTAACCAAAACGTCTCAAATTATAAATTCAATTCAATTTGTATAAATCGTTAATAACGAAACTCGAGAGTTTCTTCTAAATATTAAAAAGCCTTGCTAAACAAATTAAACTGCAGTAAGAAAACACGATGAGTAAATAATAAAGAAGCAGAATTTGAACAATGTCACTTGCAGCAAGTGAGATGCGTTAACGGACGATTAAACGACGAGCCGGATACGCGTCGAGTAAGTTTCGTGAACACAGTTGAGCGGTTTTGGAAAATCAGTTTCAGAATCGCAGAGTGAGAGACTAGAGTGTATTCGCATACGTGACAAGTTTCGGGCTTTAACACACGATGTATTTTATATACGCATACCTATATGTATTTTCACGAGAAATTGATATTGTATGGCCTAGGTTATTTTTAGGACCCGATATAACAAATTTCAAATCCCGACAACATTTTTATAGTGTTTTTTTGTAAAGGCCAATATTTACAAAAAGTATTTTGAGACCCGAAAATCGTGTGTGATTTTGATATTCGTGGAACAAGCAGACAGCAATGTTGATCAAGGCCTCAAGTTTTCGCTGTTTATCTTTCTCTGTCTCTCTCTTTAGTGCGATCCTATACGAAGCGATCTGGAGCTTACGCGTGTTATGGGGTAAGCCGATTGACGATGACACATCGTCAACCTTACTTGCCGCTTAGGCGCGAGGCCTAAGTGATTTGGTCTGGGTGGTATTAAACTTGTGATACGTTTATTTAACCTTAAATTAGAACAGCTTAATTTTTTTTAAGATGATAATAAATATCTTGACATTCTTTAGAAATTTATTAAAATTTTTAAAAAATTTACGCTTTACTGAACAACAGAAAGCAAAGTCATTCTTGGTATATTTAGCCAATATACCTCAATGTGCCCGATCGTTACAAAAACTGTCAATGCAAAAAAAAATAATAATAATAAAACACAGGCACTGTATTCGTTGGGTGAAATTAGCAAGCGTGGAGGAAAGCTCGAGCTTAATGTAAAAAGCAGGTCGGAGCAGGGAAAGAGTAAGGTGGTGGGACTATACACACTCTCACGCTTCTCGAGAGCGCTAATTACACAATGCAATTAGCGCCCGGTATACTGCAGTAGCGGTATACAGCGAGGAGAACACGACGAGGAGGGAGAAAGAGAAAAAAAGCGCCAACGGCGCGCTTTTCAAGGAGCTTCGACACGCCACCTCATTCCCCTCTTCTCTCCCTCCTCTCCCTCTCTCTTTCTCTCTTGTGCTAGCTGTTTTTTTTTGACCTGCTACTACGGATACGCTTCTTCTCCTCTTTTTTTTCTCATGACTCTACAGCTTGACTTTTTTCTTGTTGTTGCAAGCATTAGCTGAGCGCGTAGTTTGCTTGAATGCAGTCGACTGGGCGCATAAATATTAACCGAATACCAGAAATGCTACGGGAGTTAGTCAATTGACATTGTTGTGTGGGTTCACGTGCAAAATCACTGATGGTTGAATCGAGTATTTACGAGTCACCTAGCAGTGAGTCAAGCAGCTGGAACTAAATGTTTAGGTCAAAGGACGAATTCCAGGAGCGTAGTCTTCTTCTTCTTTTTTTTCTCAAGGGCCACTTTAGCTACTCGTTCATTTATTTTAATAACTCCTCAACCCCTTTTACTCGTTAGTGAAACGAATGTCAGGGCCACAAAGAATGAGAAAAACGCGTCGGGCAACTGCTTGATCTCCGGGCCGTGGGCGACAGCTTTAGTCGTCGTCGTCCTCGTCGTTGTTATATTCGTTGTTGGTGATCCTGCGTTTTCGCTAACGTCTCTCTACCCAACCGCTATTAGAAAGCTCTTGCCACCTTTGCTCTTTGTATTTTTCCTCTCTCTCTTTCTTTCTACTTCTTTCTTTTTCTTTTTCTTCGTCTTTCCTCTCTGAAATCGGCCTTGTCTTGGCCTCTAATGAATTATTTCCGTCCGGAAGTCTCTCCGAGAATGAACGAAAAAAAAGGAAGGAATGAAGCAAAAAGTCGGTCCTGTTAAAAGGAGAGCTAAAATAGGAGAAAAAGCAAAAGAGAAGAAGTAGAAGAGAGGAAGGGGTTGAGAGAGTAAGAGAGAGAGAGAGAGAGACACAAGGGAAAAGGAAAAGTTCCTCGCTTCGGCACTTAACGGAGCGAGGTTCTCTCGGGCATCGCGCCGGCAAAAGTTCGCCCCCGAGCTTTTCTTTCTAGGCTGTTCTCTGTGGTGAGTCAAGAGGGGAATAGAAGCTGAGCGGCCAAGGAGAGAGAGAGAGAGAGAGAGAGAGAGAGAGAGAGAGAGAGAGAGGAGAGAGAGAGAGAGAGAGAGAGAGAGAAAAGGAAAAAGGATCCGAGTCGCAGGAAAGAAAGCGGAAAAGAGATTGCCCTCGGGAGCTGATGTTATGAACGTTTATTTTGTACAGATGTTCGGGGCTAAGACCACCACCGGAGCTTATATACCGAATTCTCTATGCCAAGCTCTTCAAAATATCCCCACCCCCTCCCTCCCTCCTTCCTTCCATTCTCTATCAAGCTTTCGTTTCTTTCTTGTAACAAAGTGAAATTTTAATGTTTATACTTTTCCAGATGAAAATCACGAATTCTACATTTACATTTTTTTTTTCTTCAAATAAAATATTGCGAGTTGAAAAAAGGAAAAAATAATAATAATAATAATCCTGCAAAACATAAAGACTACTTATAAACTTCGAAATATAGTTTCGACAAAATAAATTTTTCATTTTACGCAATGCCTTTTTTTTCTCTCTCTCTCTTCAAACGACCAAACAATGAGTCTTCGTAACTTTATATAAGTATCAAATTGAAACGAAAGCATCGGCGTGGCAGTCCTTCCGAGCAATAAAAATCTTGAAGTTCGACGGAGCTCACAAAGGCTACACACACACACAGCTCGTCGGACAAACTAAACGCTCCAGACACTGCAAATATTGTCGTTTTATCTTTCTCTCTCTCTCTATCTATCTCGTGGGGGGGGGGGGAAGACACGGTAACTTGTACAACGTACTCTCTTTCAAAATAAACGTCGCAGTCGACTTTGACTCGGCTTTACAAAGAGGAAAAACATTCCAATTAAAGGTCTGTAGTCTCGTGCTTTTTACGTTGCAGCTACACCACAGCTATCCGGTTCTCCCTTCCTCTACTCCACATCTCTATAGGAGACGGAATTGAAACAAAAATGAAACGACTCTGGGCTGGCTGGTTTGGGCTACCGTCCACCACAGCAGAAGTCGCGATGCACGCGATAAGCTAATAAAAAGACTCGTTGGAGGATATAAGAAATGATTGCTTTCAAAGGCCACTCCCTTACAACAGCTCCCAGATATTTCGCGTAGCGAACTTAATGGTCCTTAACAGAAGAACGATTTTGTCAGATGTGTAACTTGGGTATTTTATTTTTTTCTTAAGCTCAAAGCTCCAAGAAAAAGCTCATTATATTGACTAAATACTTTGGAAAATTTAAAGCCTATTAAAAAATGCTTTGAAGAAAACTCTCTTTAATAAAGAATAATAAGTAAAAATGACTTGTTTAGCTTAAGTAAAAAAAGTTTTTTCCTTTAACCAGCTTTTGAATGCACGATTAAGCAGGTGTAACGTATATAATACTATTCAAACGATTGAGACGACAAGGCGCTTAAGATCTCGAGATTTTTCATGAATCACCGACTGCGCGTATAATATCTCGCGTTTGGTATTCGTAGTCAAACGCATATGCTTGACTTAGAATTCGTATGACTGTTAAACTGTATAAGCTTATACAGCTCCTCATGCGCGTCAGTCGTTTTCGATCTCGTCACAATCGCTTTAAAGCACAATATGTTTTTTTTATAGTATTATGAAAATCGTTTGAATTGGACGCAAGATCTTGAAAATTATTTTGCAATAAATTTCTAATGTTCTTAGGACAATGAGAATAAGATGTAGGTGTCCAATCAATCCTAAAACTGGATTTTTTATTTTTATAACAATAATGCTTTGAGCAAGATTATAATTATAGTATAATGAAAGTTACAAAAGCATAAGAACACACGAGGAAGTTCTGGCTGTAGCAAATGATAATTTTAACATACATTGAAGCTAGCGATTATGCTTGCACATCGAATTAACCAGCTCTATGTTTTTTTGGGTATATTTGCAGAGTCGAGGCGTCTGGCACGAGAAGGACGATAATCTTTGCAGCAGCCGAGCGGCTTAATTGAAAAGTCCCGAGAAGGGTGGCTCGTTAAGACGCTAACACCACCACCACCAGCACTACTACCACCACCTCTACAACTGCTGCTGCTGCTAGAAGGGCAAGAACGAAGATGATATTGAGGCGACGAGTCCTTGACTGATTGAAAGGGCGACCGAAAACAGCCCAAGGCAGGAGCGGCCGAAAAAGGCTGGCAGGGGCCGCCTGGAGACGATATGGCGTCAAGCCTGATGGCGATGGTACGCTTGGGACTGCGGCTCAGCATCCTCCTCTTACTGCTGGCTGGACTGATCGTACGCGCTCAGTTTACCTGGACTCCCATTTACGTCGGCAGCGAGAGTGAGTACATTTATCACCAACGACTTTTATGTATACCTACCTACACCATCGTAAAATTTCATATAAATATTTTTTCGGGTTTGATTTAAAAATGAGATTTTTTTTATTCAATTAATAATTGCTGTTATTTGTAATTTTGATACAGTTCTGTGTGGATTCTCGTTAAATTGAAACCAGTCAATTTTATTTCGATAAAAATTAGTAAATAAAAAAAAAGAAAATAAAAATAATAAATATCTGCTATCAATCAAGTTTTTAACGATATTTTATTATATACTAAATAGGTGTATTACCTATATTGGTTTTGTTGACAAAATATTGATTTCGATTTACCACATTGAACACGCTTTCGTTGCAAGCTCAGAATAATTCACCGATGATAGAATAGCTATGAAATTTAATTTTTAGCTAAAAGTCCATTGAATCAATATAGGAGAGAGAGAGAGAGAAAGAGAGAGAGAGAGAGAGAGAGAGAGAGAGAGAGAGGTGATAATTGCATATATCGCTATTTTACGAGCACAAATGCAATCAGCGTAGTTCCGCATTTCTAAACAGCGTTTCTCCGACCCGCTAGCCACAACTCGGGTACATCAGAGCTCTTTCTCTGTCTACCACCGGACCAGCCGTGGCTGACGCCACCAAACTCGGAGCTGTGTTTCGCCGACCCGTATGTATATGGCCACACGATTGCTAAATCCGCGAAGCTGTTAAAGCTCGAAAATATCCAATCTCCAGAATAGTCCGCTAGTCGAGTAGTCCAGCTATGGTGAGTTGTCCGTTTGCTCAGCTGCCAACAATTAGTGTCAGAGTGGCGGTTAACAATGCGTTAATTTCGACGATTAGTCGCGCGCACGCAATAATAGTTCACGTGTATGTGTGTCTCTGCGCTCGGTATTTGATTCCCATATGCGCGACTTGTTTCCACTATATACATATCTTTGGCTTTATCTGCTTGTATTTGCGTATTATTTGTAAATATGGTTGATTGACTTCCTAGTATTTACATTTTAAAAGAATTAATACTTCGATTAAACAAGTATGATTAAGAAAGTAATAGTTTGTAAAACAACAGCAGCGAGTCATTCGGTATATGGAAACGATATATATTTTTTTTATTCCCGAAACTAACCGTTTCGGGAGTAAAAAAAATTGAGGATCAAGACACCCTTACCCATACCCATATCATTTGTTTTTTTTATGATTAGATGTCAATCCACACGTGGGTATTTTTTACGATCTTACTGAAATTTTAAACAAGCTAAACTTTTTCATTCTTCATCTATTAATCGCGAACTTTTTTAACCAATTTTTTACTCATCGATATTCATAAGTTATGACGCTCTACTTTATTGCGCTTAAGTGAAGCCAAAACTTTTTTCTAACAATTCGAGTGTGCATCTGCATAATATAATGTAAATTAATTGTTTCCTAAAGTTACGCTCACAGTTCTCTCGATCTCTCGTTGAGCAAATAATTATTCATTACCTTGTTGTTCCACTTTTATCAAGATCGTTTATTAAAAAGTACCAACTTATTTACCTAAAAGTTTTGCACCTCCTAAAATTCTTTAATCAATTTTTACTTTCAAATTTTATAAAATTACAAACTTTGAAACTTTTTTAATTTTGACTTTCTAACTTTTTTTTTGGTAAGAAAACAGTTGTAAAATAACTATTTCCGAGAGACATTGTTATTATTTAAAAAATTTCAATTTCAAATAATTATTTTTTTTTTATTTTTATTTTTTTTTTTAACCTTTTTTGTTTTTGATTTTTAATAAAACTTTGTTATTAATATAAAAAAATAAAATTTTATTTCCGAGGTAAAATAAGAGTTGGTTTGATGCTCGTCATATCCTTTTTCACTGGCAACAAAATTAAAATAGCTAACACTTCAGGCTGTCAGAAACTCTTAAATTGTAGCAAACTTTCACGAGTCCAGTAATAAAGTAAAAGTGACCGCTTAACGAGAAAAAGCGAGGGAAGCGGTCGTATAATAAGAGTGTGTTATGTGCTTAAGGCAACTCGAGTGTTAACCGTCGCATCTGAATTCGTCATGAAAAAAAGCAAGAAATTTATCATTTTAAAATTTCATATTAGAATCATTAATATTTTTTCATTTACACTTATTGATCGTGTCACAAAAATAAACAAAGATATTAAAAAATTATTTTTTTAAAAATAAAATGAAATTAAATATATTTTTTGTCCACGTTTAGTTTACGACATCTTTCAGCGTCAAAGCGACGTGTAGCCATCGAGTTTATTTACAGACATTACCTCGTTCGAAATGTACCGGACTCTCTCTCTTTCTCTCTCTTTCCAGCCGTTAGTTTGTACACAGAGCTACAGCGTGAATTAATTATTTGACAGTTTCTAACGGCGAGACTAAATTTACCTCGTTTCTGTACGTAGGAAAGAGAGTGAGAAGAGAGGGAGTGAGTAGAGCAAGCCTTTTGTCAATTTAGCCGAGAGTCACCAAGAACTTGCAGCCTTTGCCCCTCAGCCGTGTATACTAGATAATAAGAAGCAAAACAATTACCTTGTTTTCGGATGCATATAAGGAACTTTCAAGAAACGTGCCAGAGCGGAAGATCAGTTGTCGTGCGAATGGAGCTTTGCTCTCTGTAATCCAAGTGCAGCACGCAGAGTTCACTAAAGTTTAATTAGCTCCAGCACATTTATTATTATTGCTCGTTATGTATATTTTATTAAAGTGCTCTAATATTCAAATATTTATAAAAATTTACTTTTCTTATACAATAGCTTAAATAACTTTGAAAAAAAATTAATATTTATTATCAAAAGAGGGTTGAAATCCCTAATGAAAGGAGAGAAAGTGTATGAAAGTAAAAATAATCCATGTTATATATTTGAAAGGGATAGAATATAATGACGTCTCTCTCTTTCTATATGCTTTCCTGCGATAATGAAATTCATTTGCGAACTCTCGGTAATTTCTCTTCTCTCGAGAGTTGAAACAACCTGATTCTCTAAGGGAGAGCAGCTCATTCGACTGCTCACGGCAAAGTTGCAAAGATAAGGAAGAGAGAAAGAAGCTCTATACTATCATTTCTAAATTATACGCTTACGTGTATACCGAGAAGGAAGGGATGCGCTAAAGTGGCCCTTTTGCATTAGCTCACGTGAAAACCCCCCGATAAACAATGTTGCGCTTTTCAACTTGTTTTCCATTGACTTTCCCGACTAATTATCCTGCGTGCGAGATTCATTAAAATGTTTTCACACTTTTCAATTCTTTCATTTTCAAAATAGTCAGTAGGAAACTACAGCTAAAGTAACTCGTACAAAAAACATGTTATGACCTTTAGCATCTCTGTATGTACCTATACGCTTATTTTTTTCAATATACTTTATTATAGATAGGAGGGCGTGTATATTTTCCATGTTTACGATACAAACATGGGCTAGACCAATACAACTTCCAGCATTTCTCCAAGGCTGAATTGCAAGCTCTCCCCAGCCTTTCACATCTTACCTTCCTTGCTTTAATTATCAAAAGGGCCAGAAAGAGAGAGAGGGTCGTGAACTAGGCGTTTGTCCCTTCTCCCCCTACATTTCGAAGGCGTGCGTGTCCAGGGGTGCAGTTAAACACGCAAGTGCTCATGTATTATTTACCCACTCGTTAAAGTATACACGAGGAAGCTGCTACTGCTACTACTAGGTTTCGTGCTGTATGTGTATGTACACCTTGAGTTGCTGAGTATAGGGTGCGGCCGAGGCAGGAGAGAGAGAGAGAGAGAGAAAGAGAGGCCGAAAACGAGAAAGTCTGCAGTAGGAGAATCAACGACTACGGCGACGCACGCCCAGCCTGCTACTACTACGGCTATAATCCCGTTTTCCAAATGCGAGCCAACTTCGTGGTAAACACGTGTACTACTAGCCGCAAGCTCTGTTCGACAATTTGTCTCTGAGACGGCTTGAGTCATTCTTTTTCTTTCTCTCTTTTATTTTTTTTCTTTCATTCTAATCCTATTAATTTTTTTTTTCAATTTTTTACCGTTTGAATTGGCTTGTACAAATTAACTATATATACTTGTATTGGAAAAAAATTATTAAGCAATAATTTTTTTTTTAATTTAATTTACAAGTATATTTTTGATTTTGTGATCTGAACTATTTGTAATTAAATTTGGTTGCTATGTTAATCTAATTTGTAAGTAAAAAATATATAATTTGTGATATTTTTTGAATTTAATAATTACAGAATGTTTGAATTTAATTTTAAAATCAAATTTTTTTCCCTCAAATCAAATATTTCTTTACTTTACAGCAAAAAATCGACTTTTATTAAAAAAAAATTTTTAAAAATCGAGCTTGCCTTGTGCAAACAAAATTGAACTGCCAAACTCATCAAAAAATTCCTTTGTAAATTTAAAAAAAAAATAGGAGAATCTGCTCACACAAGCTAACCGTGAAGCATAAAATTCGAAAAAAAAACTTTGCAATCCTAGAAAAATCTTGAAGCGAATAAACTATCAAGTAGGCAAAAGCTTCGTTCCGGCCTATCGAATTTACCGACTGCAGCTGTGCCACCGCATCTCCGTGTTCTGGTAGACTCTTGTATAGTGCTCTCGTTACGGTCTCGTTGGCAGAACTGGTACATCGACCTGTCTCTGACTAAATTTCATGTCGGTCTCGGGGTGCAATTGTCGCGCATTAGAAAACTACAGTCACCGGTGCTGCAGTACTGGGTAGGGAAGAGCTTCTGTATTGGAGATGGAAGCTGCTGGAACTGTGTAAGGATTAAGGAGGCTTTCAGGCCCAGCGAGCTTCGTGTTCATAATCTAATTTTCCGCGAATATATCTTACCTAGCGTGATATTTCAACATTTGAAAATTCAGCCCCGACAACTTTGTGGCTTGCTGCTGAGCTTTACATTTCGTTATTATAGAAACTTATCTTTTTGGAATTACAGTAGCTCGTTAAAAGTATAGCGTATTCGTATAAGCAAACTTCTTCATTCGTCCGATGTAAAATTAATCAAAAGACTCGAAATGGGCTTAGAGCCGAAAACAGGAATAGAATTTCGTGAGACAAGGAAGTTTGGATACACGAAGTACAGGTCTCATTGGGTACTTGCATAATTTACAGCCACGTGTCTGTACGTGAATAGAAGGTATACCGATGAGACGGAACGACAGCAACGACGACGATGAAACCACCACCACCACCACCACCGCCAACAACAACAACAACAGCAGCAACGAACACTGGACTGTAGAGTCTAGTCTACTCGCCGCGAGTGATACTTGCAGGCAGGCCTCCAACCTTCCTATTCTACCGAATTTACTAGCGCATGGAGTGTACGAGCGCCTCGGGATAATTACCATATGGTAATAGCGGGACGTCGTGCAAGCGTTTGCGCGTCTGGCAAATTGTCATGGTCTCTAATCCAAGCGCGCGTGCGATCAAGCCTCTCGATTCTATAGAAAGAGAAAAAGATAGAGAGAGAGAGAACGAGATGGATTGAGCGTCGCCATTAGGAATTTGAATAAAAGCTATTTCGCGCCCTCTCTTCGTCAGTTCTCAACAGTGCGCTTGAGGCTTGAGCTTCTCTGGGATATTGGAATATTAAGGGAATTTCAATTTCGGTAGTTGTGACTAGCGAAATCGAACTTGGAAACTCTCTGTTTTCAAGCTTGCAGGATATAGGCTGTGATGAAATTCAGTAATTTGAATTAATATTATCACGAAATAAATGCATGAGCAACTATTTTCTTTTTTTCATTGTTGGAAACTTATACGTTAATAATCGTGTTTAGAATTATAAGGCTTTACATGCTTAAATAATTGAATTTATTGAAAAGCTCAATTTTTAATCCAAACTATGTAGTATTAGAAAAGAAGGTGGCGTATTAAACGCGAGCAAATGAGAGCAAGATAGCTAATTACAGGAGCCTAGCATCAAAGCCAGCCAAAGATAAAGGCAGGCGTAGTGTAGGAAAGCTTTGGACAAAGTGCGGAGTAGGGCGAAGTAGGAAGAACACAAAAGCACGTACGTCCGTCCGAAGCGATCGGTCTGAAGTATATATACACGTGTCTACGTCCATTAATTCGAGCCTAGCGCCGAAAGCGACTGCACACCTCATCCCTTTTCTCCTTCGCGTGTCGGTTATACTCCTGATGGTCAGTGAAGAGGCTCCGTCTTATGCTTCTCCCCCTCGAGAATATTCCAAGAGAGACCCTTAAGGCGCAACGATCCACGCGCGCAAGCTTCCGTACCGGGCTTTAATGGCTGCACAACTGCCGACAAGGGGGTGTAGATGAAACTTGCTGCTGCTACCGGAAAACTAGGGAGGTTACGGGATAACGATACTTTATACGATTCGTCTGGGCAGCCGTAAAACATTTCGACTTGTGCTCGAGTTGTGTGAGAAGTGTTGCGAAGCCGTTTGATGAACCGTCGGGGATGCTGAAATTTTAAGTTGGCTCATTAGACAACTTTTTAGGAGCTGAGAATTGATTATTTAAAAATTGTTATTTTTCTAAACAGTATTTATTAATCAAGGATATACTATTATTTTTTTTAATGCAGTTATGATAAAAATAATTATTAAATCTCACAAAAAAAACCAAGTTTATACTGGAATTCAAAGTGCAAATTTTATAGAAGAAACTTTTTACATGACTTTCTTAATAATCGCTTAGTGAAATTAAATTTATAACTTTAAAAAGATTGAGCTTAATACTTTTTAATGACTTTCATACTGACACCGTGATTAAAAGTTATATCCGTAATTTAACTTATTAACTGTAATACGCACTTCTTTCTTTCATTTAATCGTTTTATAAGTTAAATTAAGAAAGAGTATTCTGAAATGCTACTAGTTGAAAATGATAAATCTCGTTATGAATTTATTAAAAAGATAACAACAACAACAACAACAAAACAACAATGGAATATAATGATGTTATTATGCCAAGTTAAAAAAAAATTTGGCTCCATCAAAATCGAATAGCTATTTCTATGGGTAATTCCACCATGCAACAGTAGAAAAAGTTGAGTTTGGTCAGCCAGTAGAATACACTCCAGCTTAATTAAGCTAGAGAAAATTTGTATTATCAGATTTATATTTTAATAACGTTGCAATTCAAGCTTTTATATTTGCGCTGAAAAGCTCTGGCAATATAAATTGTAATGTTCTTTTTTCATAATGCAATTTCAGCGGCGAGTTCTTTTTATGTAATTATACAAAATGAAATAAGCCAAGTTAAAATTACCATTATTCAACAAACAAAAATATAAAAACACTTCAATTAAGTTCAAATAAGTTTAAATATAATTCTAATGAACGCATCTTTATTAATTTTTTTTTTTTTTTTTTCATAAGCTATTAAGTTGACTAGAGATTGAAGATTACTAAGGTAAGTCACTAAAGGCATTATTATTATTATTATTGTAATAACGTAGTAGAGCAGCATTACTTTCTCGGCTTGATGAAATTTACGACTTTGTAATGCTGTTCCTTGCATAAAATGCTGGTTATACGAAGTGGAGCATGTATCGCGCGAGAGTCACGCAGGTTTTAATAACACTCACTCAGCTTTTTATTATTACTGCTCACTGCCATAAATCTCTTTGAGTTTTACGTCTTGTGCTTAGGCAAATCAAACGTACACATAGAAAAAGAGTAAGAGAGGGAGGGAGAACCAATGACCTATAAAAAAAGAATAAGCATTTAAATAGCGAAATAAAAGCAGTCGTAAAAGAGAGAGAGCCGATGGCTTTCATTACTATCGATTCTCTCCCTTCCATAAAGCTGGAGCCAGCTCTCTCCTCATCTGAGTCTAGTGGCATTCAGCAGTCTGTACGTCAGGATACTCACGCAGCTTGAAAAACGGAATGTAGCTTGGAGATGTCGGTGGCTTTGCGGCCCAATGTAGCTCGGTCTTCAACGCTCCGGGCCTCGTAAAGCATGCGCCTCTTTTCCCGTGGCATAATCCCCGCTCAACGGCCCCTTCCCGTCGAACCCAACCTTCAGCTAAGCCACGTCCCCGCTAATCCCGATGTTTAATGGCCTTGTAAAGCTTTGTTTCGCGGCAAAAGTGCGCAGATATCAGGCTGCTGCTGCCGCTGTACCATTGCTTCTCGCAGTATAGCTACCTGCCTCGTAAGTTCAGATAGATTTTTAATCCACGTCGAAGCTCTGGCGGTAACGACTGACGTGAACTCGCTGCCTACGAGGTGAGCTAAAATAATAGCTCTTTTCATCTGGCTGGTCTTTGAACCGCGACCTGAAGCGCCTCAATTTCCGGCTGGAGCTTCGTTCTCTGCATTTCCTGTTTTTAATGCGCGATCGCGCAGAAAAATAACGCTTCTTTTTACTCTTTTTTTTATCTCCAGTGGAGAACACTGGGCTTACCGTGAGATATTCATTTTTGGGTGTTCACACTGTTTCAATAGAACTTGATAAATAAAACTATTTTTCTTTTTGAAAAAGAAATTTTTTTTATGAATTTTAAAGAGTTTGTATTTTAATGATAGGTATACAATTTTTTTTAAATTTAATTAAGAAAAAAAAAATTTTAAAATCAATCAATCTTTCATCTACGTAAAAAATTATTGAGTGTTAAATTTTGATAGGTAGCATCACAATTCTCAATAGTAATAACTCATAATATAAAATAAATTAACAATCCCACTTTGGTGTTCTCCACTTTGAGCTCCACTTGAAACTCCACTTACATTTAATCGAATAGCGCGAAAAGCGGATGTTTAGTGGCGCACTTGACATCATGCAAAAGTGAAGATTCGACAGGCCCTTCTCCTCTATACGAGAGAAAGAGAGAAATAGAGAGAGGAAGACGTTTATCGGATATCGCTGTCATTTGCAGGAGGGAATACGATTTGCAAACTATTTTTCACAATCGTCTACGATGAAGCTACCGCATCTTATCTCACATACCAATGCGACAACTCGAGAGAAATCCATTGCCGAAAATTAAATCTTGAAATTCCTGTCAATCATTTTATTCTTTTTTTTTTTTTTATATACTCCTATTTCTTATACAATTTTCAAATTTAAAATGTAATTTCGATGTAAATGTAAAATTTCTCAAATTCATAAAATTTCTAAATCGTTTTGAAACTAGTAAAGCACTTGTGCAATTCCCAAATATTTCATTGAATGTTCTCCTTACCTCGGAGGACAAAAGGAAAAGGGGATAAAATGGATGAACTCCCGAGTAAAGTAGCTCTGGCAGGAATAGTCTGGAAAGAGAAAGAGAGAGAGAGAGAAAAGACGATTGGTAGAAGCATTTGTCGCAAGTTGGAATCCGAGTAAAGCTTGGAGGAGCCACGTTTGTAGTATTTTACCAGGAGAGCCGTTAATCATGAAAAGGCAACACGGCGCACTAGATAAATCGAGCTCTGGGAGCGTTGGGACGATCGAGGAAAGCAGAAAGAGAAAGAGATGGAGAGGTTTTTTAATTCGAAGACTGGCTGACGAATGTCCGAGAGCAGTGGCGGAAAATGTGCTCCGAGAAGATTCGTTTCTCCGTGTGAGTGGTGCTGGCAGCGGCTTCATAACTTCTCTCGGCTCTCGAATCCACTTTCTTGCAAGTAGCTGCGCTCTTTCTTTTTCGCATTGCTCCGATTCTACTTTATCTCTTCCTCCTCCTCCTTCTCCTCCTTCTTGAACGAGTTGGCCGTGTACAGCAAGACTCTATTGCTTGTACGAGGTGAGAAACGGATGAGAAGAAATTTATTGCAAGCCAGCGTTAGATTTCGATAAAGCTGCAGGCTGAGCTATACTGCGACGATTTTAAAGTGTTGATTACTCGTCGTCGTCGTTGACGTCGTCGTATGTGGTATAACTTTCAAATAAGTTCTTTCAAACCTGTTCTTTCTGTATATCATCATCATCATCATCATAATTTTTTTTTTCTCAAAGCAAAAAATGTTTTCATATTTATGCAGTAAATAAAAGCTTGTACCTCACTTGCACTAAATTCAGCCCGCAATTTTCCGTGTACGCCTATTCCATACACAAGCTTGTACATATACGTGTAGCAGTAGTGCTGCGAATAAATTTTCTCAGTCCCAATTTTCAAGTTGTAAAAAAGAAAAAGAAAGAGCGTGAAAATAACGTAAACAACAAAAATGTAGAAGATGGTAACGTGGAATACAAGAAAGTCGATTTCTGCCGTACTGCGGCCTAAAGGAATCACCTCTTGGAGAGAGAGGTCCCGGCTTTCCTAGCCTTTTTCAATGCGAGACACGTGCCTCTTTCCACTCCTCCTTCTCCTCTTTCCACCTTCTTGCTTTGGCCCATAAAATCGACGGAGTGAGATGCGCAAAGTAGAGGCAGTACGACGAGGCAGCTGTCGGGTAGAAAAGGTCCGAGAGACCAGGCACGTCGACCATTTCCAAGTTATTTTACTTTTTTACTATTTTTTTTCTTTTTTCTTTTTCGAATCGACCCTATACTGCAGTAGCAGCAGCAGCCACAACTCATTCAAAGTGTTTGTCACGCGCCTTCTCCCTCTCTCGGCTTCTCCAAACCAGCGGCAACGGCCCGATCCGCGTTCGTCCCTCGATAAATTTCGCAATTTTATGGAGATTGCAGTCTCTAGTTTCGGCCGGAGAGCTGCTTTACCCCCACCTCAACAAAACTAATATTCGATGCGGCTTGCTCTACGTATTTCAACGCCATACCAACTACTATACCCGCCTGCTCCTGCTGCTGCTAGATGATAATCCGTCCTAAATTAAAATTTATCGTTAATCCCTCGGGATTTTGAATACGATTTTGAAAGAAAAAAAAATAGGTAAGCTGAAATCTAATACAAAAAAAATCACGAAATATGATTCATACGAAGCATAAGCTATATATGCAAAGTAGACGGAACAGCAATCGCAACGAAACACGTAATTTCTCTAATCACAACTTGCTTGCTTTTGGAAAAAAATGGATCCACAAGTCCATTTCGTAATTACGCTTGCTACGAGGAAAAAAAGGTGGGACCCAAACGTGAGAAAGCAAGGGTATAAAGGGGTGAGAGCTTTCGATAACGCACGCAAGCGCACATCGTTTTTGGTGGAAAAAAGACACTAAAAAAAAAAAAAGAAAATAGAACTATGCGGCATCGGCCTATACACCCTGACCCTCCAATAAACCAGACACAGTTTAACTCGCAGTAGGACTTTGAAGCATGCGCGTGGATAGCGCAAAATTTAAAGCTCTCGCAGACCCACTGCGTGTCCATTACTTTTTCTCAATCTGTTATACCCCTTTTTTTCCCTCATCACTCATTGTACACAAAGTCATACACTTTTGTCTGCTTTAATGACAAAACACGAAATTGGCTACTTTTTATTCCAGCCTGCTCAAGCTCCAAAAAGCTCGTTAAGCCGTTAACTTTGAAAGCTCGATAAACATATTGAGTGTCACCATAGAGCTAAAAATAGAGAAGTAAAAAATTGAGAGGGAGAAAGATAAGCTTTCGTTTTGCGTATACGCGGATCGATTATATATAGTATTTGTCGACGTGTCCTGATTATTCTCTCGTTTCTAGTATGTGCATACGTGCTAGCGTGCGTGCGTGTGTTCGCATATTTTCGATGGTTAGCATATTTGTACGGTCTATTGATTATCGTTTATAAATGTCATCGAACAATATCGTAAATTTGACTGGAATATAATCAAATATAATAAAACCCTGTATTTTCCTTCAAAAGAGCGAAAGATAGAGGAAGAAAAAGAAAGAAAACCGGCAGTTTTTCTCTTGGTATACGCTTGGATTGTAAAAAAAGAAAGGGAAGAAGAATAAAGTCTATCCGTTATCCCTTTGCACACACACACACACACACATACATAGGCCATACAATCACCATATAATCCAGTTCATTTGAAAGCCGTATTTTCCGAGAGCTCTACTGTGAGGCCCTCTCATTTTCTCGCGCTCGCGCTCGCGGGTACCCTTTTGAAAGACTGGTCCGGCCTGTGTGTATGTGTGTGTGCGCTGTACAAGCTCCAGAGTGAGTTAAGCCGCTGCTGGTCGTTGCCGCGCTTGAGAGTAGTGGAAACGGCCGATTGCCAGAGAGATAGAGGTAGAGGAGGGAGAAGGGAGGAGGGGGGAAGAGGAGGCCGGACAAAAGGCCAGCGAGAGCTAACATCGTTTCGTGTGCCGTGCACACTGCTGAATCGCGAATTCAGAGAGAGAGCAGGCCTCGCTTTCATTTAGGGGCGAGCTTGCAACGTCTGGGTATGCCTCTCTCTCTCTCTCTCTCTCTCTCTCTCTCTCTCTGTGCGCGATGTTCGCTCTGCGATATGTGCGGCAAATCGAGATGACGCTGAATAAACGCTAACTACCGGTGCTACTGCTCTTTCTGTCTCTCTCTGGTCGGGCTACTTCACTTCATATTGTACGTTAGTACATGAAATAATATGCACCATAAACGCGATGAGGGAGGGGAGGGGATGGAGGTAGCTCGACAAACGAATAGCATAACAGCAGCTGTATGCAGTCGAGAAGAATGAGTAGCTCTACTTTAGATCTAATGAGCGTCAAAAACTCGCGCTCAACACATTCCACAAAATATTAATAAAAGAGCCCGGAGGCTTGTAAGTCACGCACGGCTTTCTCGAGTGCCGATTAAATAAATAACCGTGAATGTGTGTGGCTTTTGTGGCCCATTGAAATTTTAAGCTTGCGTGCAAAAGTTAAATAAGCACAACTTATATAAAATACCAACTAGGTAGAAGAAAAAAAGAAAAAGAAAAGTAATAGAGGCAGTAGAGTATTATATAGTAGAAAGGCAGATAGGGAAAGATACACATGGTGCTGGTGCTGGTATAAGAGACGCTCGTACATACACACACATAGTCACACAAGTATAGCGGCAGTACTCGCGCTCTCTCCCTCTCTCTCTCTCTCTCTCTCCCGGAATTACGCCGTAATTCGAAAGCTTTCGGGTAAATTTACACGGGGATTCGTAGGGAGTAAAAGAGGGAGAAGGAGGAGGAGGAGGAGGAGGAGAACCAAGTTCAGAAGTTGCTATCGGCCCCCGAGGCCGGAAATAATTGATTGGCCGGCGCCACGCCTCGAGCTGGGCTAGCTCGTTGTGCTCTCGCTCTCTCTCTCTCTCTCTCTCTCTCTCACTCATTCCCTTGCACCGGAAACTCTTTTTGCAGCAGTACTCTATATACCGGTCTCAACCCTTTTGTCGCAGCCGCCAGTGTAGCTCGACAGCTCCACCCCTTTTTCTGTAAGCTCACGGGGAGAAGGAGACCGAGCGAGGAATAGCAACCATCAAGCTGTACTCTGCGCGACGCGTGGAACATTTTTGGCAGTCGTTCTCTGTTACTACCTACTACTACCAAATAATACTACTACTACCGATACATTGTGCTTTCATTCTCTCAATTTCGCTTTCCCATCACGGAATTTTCATCGTCTTTCTTTCGACTTTTTATACACCCGTCAATTTCTAACCCTGTCAATAGAAATCGGTACAAGCATATCTCGATACCATTTCACTAACGTTTTTAGCTTTCTGTATTTGTCATTGAAAAAGGATTATTATAATTATTAGTTTCTTTAGATCTATATGTACATACTTGTTGGGATATCAAAAAACTTGTTCTTTTTTATTAGCACGCAAGCGCAGCAGTTTGTGGGATCCTTGGAAAGATGAAATGTTTTCCTACGTCGTCGTCGACGTCGGTCTCGGATGAACTGCATTTACCACTTTTTTTTTTATTTGAAGGTTGTGAACGCGCGTATAACAGAGAGAAAGAAGAAGAGAGTAAAGTCTGCCGCGCGATTGTTTTGAAAACGTCAATATCTCTCGGGTGCTTTCTTTCTGTAACTCGAGCATTACCAGCTTGGCATTGCTCACTCGAGTAGTTGTTGCGTATCTCTCTCTGTTTCTGTTTCTCCTGCTTCTCTTTTTATTTCATTCGACGTAGGTATAGCGTCGAATAGACGAAGGGCCATCAGTCGTCGTACTCTCTTCTTCCTTTCTCTCTCTCTCTCTTTTTCTCTCTTTTATTTGCGGAGTTTGAAGCGAGAAAAAGCTGCTTGCCAACCTTCTCGTTTTCCTTCTCTATAGACTCAGCCGGGGCCACTCACTTTAAAATACATGTTCTTCGAGAATCTCGTTTGAAGTGAAAGAGCGCTATCTTTTCCATCCCTCCTTTCCTCCATCTTACTTCGCTTCTTTATTGGAGAAAAAAAAGATACGGTGAAAAGGGTGGCGCGTAAACTGTGAAACAAGAGGAAAGGTAGGCATGAGGGTGTGAACGGGTAAATAACGAAAAACATGGCCGATAAAAGAGATGTAAAAGAGCTGCAGATAGGTGTTAGATGTTCCCAAGAATCAACTTGCCACTTTTATGTAAGGTACTCAAAAAATTTTCAACTTGACATAAATCCCGTAAAATGTATTCTTTTCTCTCTCGATAACTTTTTCATACATTTTTATCGATATACCTTCATCGAGTAAAAATCGGTAACAAGTTTAACAAATAAATATAACTGCATTGTTTGAGAAAAGGAAAAATGTGCACAAAACTAGCCGTCAAAAGAAAATTAAGTTGCTCACGTGCAGTAATGTATAACGAGTTGAATTCCATTCATTCAGAATGATCTTCCACTTTCCTTTTCTTTTTTTTTTTTTTTCAAACTGTTTTTACGCTTGAAGAAACTTAAAGTGCCGGCGTGAGAAAGGAAAAATAACTATTGATAGAATGAAACTGAATTAAAAAAGAGAAGAAAAAAAAATAGAAAGTAGAAAGAAGCGTGAAAGGTCAAAAAAAAAAAAAAAAAAAATTATAAAAGACCCCCCAACCCCCCGCCGAGAGTCATCCTTCTAACTTTTGTCCCCCTTTTCCTCCTTTCGTAGTGAATCTGCATAATTGTGCGTCGTCGGCCGCGGCTGAGTGGGTTTTTTCGTTCCTGCTCTACTCGCTGACTTCCCGGCCACGAGAGTCATTTTTGATTCTCCATTGAAAGCTTCTTTTCTTTTTTTTCTCCTTCTCCTCGCCTAAAGTACGCCCACTATTTATTGAAATTCGTTTGAATATATATTATCTCCTTAAGCAGCAGTCGAGTATCTTACGTAGCTTTCACTCTCTCTTGAAAAAGATAAAAAAAAAGAAGTCAAAAATGCCCGGAGTCTGTAGTCCACGAAAGATCACGCACCACCTAACATCCTAATCCCGTGTCATTCTTAGTCGCTCACTCTGCCGTTGGTATATAAAGGAGGAGCTTTAGCTCGTCTGCGTATCGCAAAAAGCTCCGTGCACGTGCGCTGCATAATCGTGCCCTTCTACCGACACTATATACGTCGCGAGACGGAAAAGTGCGCGGCTGGATTTTACTATAGAGCTTGTGGCTGGTCGTATGTAGTAGCATACAACACTATACTTGCCTCAAAACTGTTATTGCTTCAAAATATGAGCAATCGAAAGAAAGAGAGATATCAAATTTTACTAGATAGTAGATCGCGCAATGCGCACATCTGTATGTATGACATTGAGAAAAAGAAAAAGGGGGGGGGGAACTTGCTCTTACCTGTACGCATAGCGCGCCGAACCGAAAACTACAGATCTCAAGAGTTTGCTCTTTTGCTCGTTAGTCAAAAATTACTCTCCTTATAAAATCAATACGTTATTCTTCTGTTATTTCGGGCTTTTTCTCTTCTCGTCTTGTGGAGTGAAGCGCTGCACTCGAATGACCTGATTTTTAAAGTAGACAGCAGGATGTTGAGTATAATGGAGAAGAATAGGACGTTAATGCCGAATAGACTGCTTTCGTTGTTGTCGTCGTCGTCGTAAATAAGGACAAAGCTTGGTTAAAATTACGAAGAAAAAACATCAGGACTTTTTGCTTGATCTAAATGTAAGAAAGAAAGTAGGTAGTTAAAAAAATAAAAAAAATAAATAAATAAAGAACGTAATTAGAAGCTGGAAAACACGTATGTTCTCAAGAGACCTGAGATTACCTTCTCTGCTAATAGACATTACGACGAGTGTTATTAAGAATTTATGGGAAATCGCGAGGTACGTACGAGCTTGCAAGTACGCGAGGGTACTGTATAGGTGTCGAGTCGTGAGTTTTCATTACTCTAGGGCAATTGTCGTCGTCGTTGACAACGGCCTGGTTTTCCAAGACTTGGTGACAACTTTACCCTCTAGGAGAAACACAGAGTAAAAGGAAAAAGAGAGAGAAAAGGAGCTTTTTGGAGCGACTTGAAATTTTTATCTCTTGTCCTACACTTCGTAATTGAAAGAGCTCCTTAATTTTCGAGGAATCGTCTTTGTGTAGCTTCCTTGCCGAGTGAACCTGCATAGAATATAAAAGTTAAAGAGATATATATATCTTTTCGTTTCATGTGTATCAGCTCATAAAAATTGAGAGCTTCAATTAAAATGAGCTTTCAGTCATTCTTTGACGTTTGTTAATTTGAATTTCATTTTTTAAAGTAAAGTTTTTAGAACGAAGATCTTTCTGGCGCACCAAAGAGTTACGCTACCTTGGTCGTCTCGGTAGCAAATCTCGAAGTGAAAAAATGATTTCCAAGATTTTTTAGATTTACAAAAATGACTTAGTGTAATAAAATTAGTAATTTACGTTCTACTATAAAAATTTGCAATTTCTTTTATGATAATAATATAATTGGCTGATTCGAATAATGGATAAACGCTGTTGCAAATATTCAAATGTTGCATTTCGATCAACAAGTAGATATGCATCATTTAATAAAAGCAAGGAAGACTTTTACGTAAGGAAAACTTTTTTTCTCGACTTTAGCAGAATAAAAGAGAGAATGCGAGTAGAATCAGGAAATTAACTACTCCGGTTTAGCATTGCTAATTTTACCGGTTAAAATTCACACTTCAAAGCGCGAAAGCGTCGTATGGCCACTCGAAGTGAGCGCATACTCATCTCTCTTCGTTCCTTGAACTAGCTGAAAAGGAATTTTACGCTACTCGAAGAAAATTAAAAATTCGCTATTAAATTACGGATACGCAGCCAATGTCGCGCATACGACAAAAATCAACTTTTCTTACCCTCCTCCCCAAGTAGCCACCTTTTTATTTCACGCTTAGCAACGCTTGGCGATGACGGAAAAGTGTGGAAAAGAAAGAGAAAAAAAAGGGAGAGAAAGTCCAACTCTATAATAAGGGAATTGCGCGTGAAAACGTAATAGCAAGCCTTTTTCTTGGCATATAAAATTCACCGAATGCAAGGCAGCGAAGGAGGGAGGAGGGTAAGGACGAAGGCTTGGAAAGCGGAAGGGTCACAAGCTTTTTTTTTTTTTTCCAAGACCGCAATAAGCGCAGAAGCTTTCTCACGCAGTGGTAGTAGTGGTGGTGGTGCTGCAGCTGCCGGCTTTGCAATTAGCGGCCTAATAACTTGGGCGCTTTGTCGTGGCTAATTGGAAACCGATGAATGCGAATAAGCCAGCGTCGTTGCTGCTGCTACTACTGCTGCTACTGGTGGATGGGGAAAGGGACGAGCAACTCGGAAAGCTACTGCGCGTAAAATAGCTCTGGGCGACCGGATAAACGAAGAGAAATAGAGAAAGACTTCTGTACACCCTGAGTGCCTATATATATATACGAGAGCGACTGGCTGCTTCACATGGTTAGTATGCTGCTGTCTCGGCTTATAGTTGCTTGCTCCTGCTCCAGACAGATCTATATATCCGTAAATATAAACGAATTATTTGTTTCTGATTAACGTGGGGATTGTTGTTTTAGCTTGATTTGACGAATCCCCAAGGCAAATGTTTATTTTTCGTGTTTACTGTTATCGATAATATATTCATGAGATAATATTGTTAACAAATATTTCAACAACACATTATACCAACAATATTATTTTTTTATGATAATATTATATAAAATGTAGTAAAATAAAATGTTTGTAAGAGATTTCAAATAGTACGCTTTTAAAATATCATGTACGAGAAGATCACGTTAGCTAAAAAATTGCAGCTCCAGGATAAAACCAAAAAAAAAAAATAAGAAAGAAAAGAAATCATAGGCGGCCGCTAAAACTTGAGAATACGAGTTTTAAGAGTAGCAAAAGAAAGAAACTTGAGCAGGAGAATAAGAATAATAAGAGAAAAAATAGACTAAAATCGAGAATAAGAGAAAGAGAGAGAGAGAGAGAGAGAGAGAGAGAGAGAGAGAGAGAGAGAGAGAGAGAGAAAGAGAGGAATGGGTAAAGAAAGGACGGAGAGGCAGAGGAAAGAAAGAGAATCTCGGCATTGTCGCTCGATGAAACTCTACGGACTAAGCCAATTATCGAGCCGCCGGAAACAGAGGGATTCGGGAAGCCAATTTATGCGATGGCGTACTCCCCTTCATCTACTACTACTACTCTCTCTCTCTCTCTTTTACTCTTCCTCTTGCCATCTCCAGCCTGTATATAAGCCCAATGATTCCGGCGCGACGGCAGCTTATTGACCGCGGGGGCCTCCTTCTTCAACCCCTTTCCTCTCCCTATAGACGACACCGAGTAACGAAGGAAGTCGTCGACGTCGACTCCGTTTGCGACTTACTCGATTCACGATTACGCGACTCTCTTACTTCTTCTCCTCCTACTCTTTTTTTTCCCCATTAAAGTCGTATTTTATTAAGCTTGGATTTTTTTTTAAAGCTCACTACCAAAAGTACAATGTAATATGAACGTTCAAATTTCATATCAATAATGAGTCGAATATAAAATTTCAATTTATAATACTCAAACATCGTTGTAATAAACATAGTCAGATACATTCGACATAATCATGTTTATCGTCAATACCTCGTGTTTACTCAAAAATCACTGTATCAATATCCCGTCCACATGTATAGCTATGTATATATTATTTTTCTCTCCCTTTTTAATCCCCACGCACCAAAAGGAAAAAAAAAACAAATATTTACATAAACGCGTTGGAGGCTCGTCAATTATGCCCCGATCAATTGCAACTTCTACTTTTACATCTATTCACATCCTGAATTATACCGGAAGCAATTTAATTTATCAGACAACAGCCTGAGGCTCGCAGCAGTGATGAATTAAAATCATTTCTCCATATGTTTATAAATAAACTTACCGCTTAATTATCGATAAAACACGTGGCTTCAGATATATATCTGTCATTCGTGCAATCGCTTGATAGGTGGCAAAGATAAAGTAGAAATAAGGGAAGAATGACAATTATTCATCTCATGTATACTCGCGCGTGTCCAAGTCGCTTGTTTATTCATCCGCAAAGCCGTGGCCAGGTCAAAAGAGAGAGAGGGAGAGAGCACATGCTTAGTAACGGCTAATTGAGAAGGACGGCTTCGCGTGCGAATTGAAATAGTGTACCGGAAGAGCTACTCGCGTGCGCAAAGGAGTGGAGACGAATATCGATTCGCTGAGCTGCGCGAGAACGAGAGAGGAAGAGGGAAAGAAAATCAAGAAAGAGAAATGGACAAGCTTGATAATTGATAATTACGCGATCAATGAACTACTAAGCTTAGCGCAGCTACTAATCTTCTCTCTCACCTCTCGTCCACAGAGTATATAGTAAGCTGCTCTGTAAGCTGATGTTAATTTTACTTTGTTTAAATAATTATGAGTCTAGGACTCCCTGGCATTGCTAATGTTTCATTAAAGATTAATTTGAATTAATGCCGCTCACTCTATCTCTCTCTTTCTCTTGTGCATCAGGTACATAAAGCGCGATTGAATAAAGCATGATGTTTTTCGAAATGTGTATTGGAACTTTAAAAGGGATAGAGAAGAGTGCTTCTCTCTCTCACTCTCAAAGTGGATATAATGAAAAATGAAATTAGCCGATATATATCCATCATTATTATTATTATTACCTGCAGCACTATAAGCGTTAACTCGTCGGGGTTAAAAGGGGGCTAGTCTATTTTAGCGTAACAATTCACTCAATCCATTAGCTTTCTCTCTCCCTCTCACTTTATGTACGTGTATGTACGTGTATTTATGTATGTATCTATAGATATATAAAGGTACGTACTTAGCCACTGATAAATTACAGACCATAGAGAAATAATCGACAGATCATTAACCTTTAACTCTCCCAACTCTCCTATATACTACGAGCGACGGGTCGGGCTATAAAAATTAATCGCCAGAGCGTTTCACTTATTTAACGCCGCGGCGGCGGCGGTGGTAGCGGCTAAAGAGCGCCAAGTATATATACTGCAGGTGAGGAGATAGACCGGGGGGTTGAAGAGTTCGGGCGAGACGGGATGAGGTAAGAGAGATGGTGCGGGAGAGGAGGGCACGCGCGCGCATTCGACGAGCCGCTGAATTTTTCAAGCGCTCGTCTATTTTCGGCACTTGAACTTTTGCCCTGGCAGCGGTGGTAGCTTTTCCTCTTCCTCCCTCCCATGTGGTACTCCCTCCGGAAAAGAGAGAAGGAGGGAAGTGAAAAGCAAGAGGAAAGAGGCGCTCGCGCTGCTACTACTACTACTCCCCGCAACCTATGCCAAATCGAATTATTCCGCGACGGAATATTGAATTTCAGTGGTTCATTCTATTTTCGGCTGCTGTCCGAAAGTTCATCACACTCTCTCGACTCCCTGTACACAGTCGCTATTTATCCGCTAAGTCCGTAGCTTTCCAACGAATTTTCCTCCGTGAGCTTTCAAGCTTTTTTTAGCTATTTTTTTTCTTCTTTATTTTGAGCTTTATTTGTGTAATCAAAACTCTATTCGAGATAAATAATATATTTGTTTACTTGAATAACAATCGTTGTTATAAACTTTAAATAAGTATAGAAGATAAAATGTAATGGTGAATTGGAATTCGAAGGTAGTTGAGAAAGAACAATCGTTACTTGCTACAACTATAACTCGAGCTTTCGTGTCGTCGTAAGGTTTTTGCTCGATCTAACGATCATCTTCTCGGGAAAGATTAAAAGTTCTGTCGCGCTAAACTCTTGTAAGGATGAGCCAGGCTGTCCAGTTCTTGTTCCTTCGCTTTTCTTCTTTTTTTGCTCTCCCCTTTTTATATTCGGCCGAGCGGATAAAAAGTGAAGTTTGAGCTTGTTAAAAGTGTTCGCTTAAAGACCTTTCCCTCCGCAATGTAACTTGCATTTTGGTAGCGCAGAGAGAGAGCGTTATGGAGCCCCCTCTACTGCTACCACCACCACCACCACCACTCTTGTCTTTTTCTCTTGCTCTCGATTTTACTCTTGGTAACTTGCTCATCCAATTTTTACTGCCCTTACTCCTTTTTTATACTTATACCGCCGCTACCGGTTAACGCAAACGCTTTTCTTCTTTTCTTTCTTACACGCTCGATCTCCAACTTTTCCTAGTCTCGACTATTTATCTTTTTCCGCGCTTTTACCATATATACGTATATGCACTTATCTTCGACTTTTCTCGACTGCTTATCTTGTAACTTTGTCCGTACCGATTTTTTTCTTCTTCTTTTTTTTCAAAATTGTCGACTTTTGAATATTTAAATTTGTTCAGTTTATCAACGGCATTATTAAAAAATTTTACAAAGTAACGCACAACTTTTAAACTTTTTAAATAAAAGTTTTTTTTCCGATTTATTCTGCTTGTTTGCTAAATTAATTGGTTAACTTTATTTTATTAAAAGATTGTTGACAATTGTAGCTTAAAAATGAGACTTTTTTTCTAAAAACAATTATATGCCTTGCAACTTTGCATGGTCAGATTAGTTTTGACTGTTTAGTCTTGTAGATGTGTAAAATTTTTCAAAGCTGGATCTAGTATATGGGTTATGGAACAAACACCAGTAGACTCAGAAATTTCAGGAAACTTGAGAGTTTTGCCAAAATACATACATGTATATATCATCATCATCATATAATGTTTTAGGATAAGTGATTGCATCTAGCTTTTTGAGGGTTGATGCTTGGGAATAAACTATTGCCAGAGGTAAAAGTGCGCCGAGTGCAAATATATATTCCGCGAGAGCAGAGCAAGATACCGCTAAGGAAAGCACGTGCCATTTTTGACGTCCTCCTGCTTTACTGCAACATAAACACGAAAGATCCTCCCAGCAGCAGCGTTCACATTTTCCCGAGCTCGCAGCTATATACGGAATAAGGGGTTATATACGCTGGCATATATATATATACGTATACATCGTACCTTTTCTCTCTTCTGTCCTCTTCCTGGAATGACCCGCCGTGGTTTGCAGTCGCGATTCGCGTTGCGGCAATTTCGCGGTTGAGAAAAGACGCGAGCTGCTCTTTCTCTCTCTCTCGGCTCTTTTCACGAGAAGGACGAATATTGCTATCCCCTGCTTGACGTTCCGCTATGCATATACGCGTAATATCCAGAGGCGCTCTTTCCCTTCCTCTCTTTCTCGAACTATATATCCCTCTCTGCCTTTCCTACCACTATACCGACCTCGTATTATAGTCAGCAGCGCTTATTGCCCTCTCGAGAATGTGGAGAATCGTTTTTGAAAATGCACTGCGTACCACTCGCTAGTGGATTTTTCTCGTTTTATCATCTCTCTCTCTTTTTTTTTGCTTTCTTATATCCAAACTCATCTTTTCTTATTTTTATACTTATTTCAACAAAGCTCGACTGGCTTAAAGAAAAAATTCTTTAAATGGATGTAGGCTAATGTTCGTTATGAGCTTTTGTAAGCTCTACTTTGAAGTATAGTCTGCACGTCAGGCGTGTAGTATGTTCGTTTTATATCAATGATTAAAGCAAGGACGCGACTTTTGTTTTTTCTCATACAACTAATTCCACACTGCTTACCACATAAATTTTTTTTTTGCTTTTTGTTTTTTCTTTGACTTTGTAATATTTTGTCGTTCTTTTGTATTTTTTGTATTTCATATTTTTCTCGTTTTTGTAAGAGAAAGCTTTTTTTACAAACAAGATTTTTAATATTCTACTCTTGTTAAAAGCAGGAGATTTTATATGAAATCATAAAGAATCCAGGAATAAAAGGATACTCGTAAAATCACAGATTATTTGTCGCTTTGAACGAGAACTTAAAATTACATTTCAAACTACATATGGTCCTTACTATTCTTTGAGGGAAAAAAAAATTTATATTAAAAGTGAGTGGTACTACACGATGATTTTTTCCAGCAGATCGAAAGAGCTTTTTTATACATTGAACAAGAACCTCAACAAATCACGTTCTACAAGTAGAGGGAAAGTAAAAAATCATTGCATATCCCTATATACCACTTGCTATATTCGCATACATGTGTTGGTAGAGAGGAAAGTGAAATTGAAAAAGCTTGGAGGGAAAGGATAATACGGGATCTCCTTTCAAAAATTCACGACTTATATTCAGCGTTTGAATTTTCCAAAGCGAAAAATACGCGGAAAAAAACATCTCATATCCCTATAAGACTTACCTATTCCTCCAGACGTTTTTCAAGAGTATATGTTTGCGTATGAGCGTAAACGTGTACGTACGAATGATGCGAAGCGGCTTATGCATATGGGATATTACGCCTTAGCTTTTATCGTCCTATACTCAAAAACGTCCCGGTCGTTTCGGTTATGGGACACACTTATCCTCCCTATACCCAGGATCACGTCTTTAATCGTTGATGTGACATCATCTAGGCCTCCACATCTTGCCATTCTTTTTTTTTCTTTTCCTACGTTCTTATTACATCTTATAGCTTTGGGTCGTTCTGTAACCTTAACGTTAGATGTGCTGCAACAATGAATTACTATAGAGGCACTTAATTAAATTATTATATGTACGCGCATCTAGAGATAAAAGCAGAAACTAGAATGCGCGCGAGAAGCGCTCAGCTGCAGTAGCTTAGAGTCTACTCGCGGCTTGTGCATCACATAATACGCCAACTCTCGCTGCAGAGTGGAATATTTTCGCGGTAAAAGTTAGACTGGTAGAGATGGTGGTGGTGGATGGGGGTGATAGTATGCAATGCAAGAAGAAGAAGAGTAGTACAGTAGTGGTAGTACGGAAGTCGCATAGCGGTTTGTTGCTCGGTTCGTCGCGCCATAATGGCTCTTGTTGGCTCGCTGTCTGCGCCAGCGATAATAAGCAGCGATATTAGGATTATTAAGGACTCCAAGCAGCTCCTGGGCTGCAACCGCGATATCGCGTCTCTCATTCTCTCTCTCTCTTTCTCTCTCCTCTAGTAAGCCTAGCTCTCCTTCTGCAAGAGTCGAGGAAACTCGTTTCCGCGTCACATGTGCACGCATCCACAGCAGCAGCAACAGCAGCATCTCTCGCCACCGACGTGTTTTCCGGCTTCGCGGCTTTCGTGGTTTTCCAGCCCCTCGGCTTCTCCCGTGCACATAACCGCGGGGTATTCGCCATTTCTAAGAACGACACTTTCTCTCTCTCTCTCTCTCTTACCCTCTCTCTTTTTCTTTCCTGCCCGGCAAAATATTTGCGGGGTCTGAAAGAGAGGAAAGGGAGGGGAGTGAGGTGAGCTTTTAAAGATATAAAACAGGCAATCCACAACTCCTTCCTTGGAATTATCGCCAAATGTGAGTCTCCTCCCGAGACGTGCAGACGCCCGTAATTCCTGTTCGTTTGCCCGAGCTGCGATAACGCATCACGCAAGCTAAAAGCCAGCAGTTTCGTGGTGACGGGCCTTCAACCCCTTTCTCCTCCCATGCCTACATCCTGCACACACCGCAACAGCAGCAGCAGCGTTTTTAACTGCCTTCCAGCTTTACGATTCTCGCGCGTCTACTAGCTGTAGTACGATAGTATAGATACGCCGACGCGTCGTCGGCAGGCCGCGACTCGCGTGTAAGGCGATAAAACAGGGTCTACTACTGATGCTGCTGTTGCTGCTGCTATTGCGTATACCCTCGACCCTTTGTCAGTTGACACCACCCTCTCCCCCTCCTCCCCCCTTCTCTCATGACGTACACTTTATGGCCACATTTATCGTTCGGCTGAGAGACTCGCGTGTAGTGTGTAGAAGATCCATCTGAAATTTTTCGATCTCTCACGGAAGCCTCGTGGCTAGTGCGATCGACTGTGCCGCTGCTGCTGCTGCTCGTAAAACTGTAAGTCAGCTGATGATATATATGCTGCTGGACTTTCTGTAGAAAGGGTGGAAACCGTTTAGAATTTGCCGCGTCTTAAAAAAAAAAAAAAATGCCTCGTGACCTGTCTATATACTCCATTTCGTTTGTGTGCTATAGCTCAGATTTTTTCGAGCATACCCACTGACTCGAAGGACGCTCGAGGATGTTGTAAATTTAGTAGCCTAAGTATGTAAATACCGGCTGACTTGGCTTTTATCTTGTTTACGTTTTATCAAAGGGATGACGGATTTCCCTTGCCTCTACGAAACATCCTTTACACGTGTGTTATCTCTCGCTCTCGTTCTCTCGTTCGATGAGAAAGTTATAACTGGCATAACTTTGTAGATGAATATATGTATAGAGGGGGAAGAGTAGGGCTACAGACTAATCGTGTATACCGTTCGCTTCGTATACATTAGACGAAAGCAACTATTACTATCCACAAACCTCTTCATTATAAATATTCTATTCCATAAATTAATCATTACACTTTCTAAAATAATCTTAATAATTACATACAAATTATTATCTGATAATTATAATAAAGTAAGGAAAAGGTATAGGAAAATAGTACGG
Source organism: Leptomastidea abnormis (assembly GCA_030522805.1). Taxonomy (NCBI): domain Eukaryota; kingdom Metazoa; phylum Arthropoda; class Insecta; order Hymenoptera; family Encyrtidae; genus Leptomastidea; species Leptomastidea abnormis. Next base: position 52,113 of record JAPYZE010000405.1, read on the forward strand.
TATGCGTTTATCATTTAAAAAGTTGTCCAGAATTCAACAATTTTTCTTGGAACAAAACTTTTCGCCAAAAAACTTAAAAAAGAGTAAAAACAAGTGCATTCGGTAACGACTGGAAAAAAAAAGAAAAAAAAAGAAACAAACTTGTAGCCTTCCTTTACTACTTTCTGGAAAATGAAAAGCCTGGAATTGCCAGTTCATTGAAAAACGGTGCGCTGAAGTTTCGGGCAATTTACGCTTTGAAAAAAGGAAAAAAATTGAAACTATGAGGAAGGAAGGGAAGAAGAAGGGTAAACAGAAATAATACACCGTACGTGGTTTATAAAAAAAAAAAAAAAGAGTCGAAAAAAAAACCTTGTCGGCTGCTCCAAAATCATATTCAATGGCCCCATAAGTCATTTCAATGGCCCATAAAGCCGGCTATCGGATCATTTCTTGTAGCCCACGCCTCAGCTGTTGTGGCAGCTGCAAAATGAAGTACACCTCCGGGAGAAATAAAGCCAGGTATTTTTTATTGTCGTGTTTAAATAATTGGCACTACCAACTTGAAATACTCCAATATTCTTAGATACCATTATTTTTATTTTATTTTTTTTTTCCATAAACGTATTACGGAATCTTTATTTTATAGTGGTATTTTTTAAAATGCTAAAGCTTTGTAACTAGAAATACATTTTTATGATCTATATCAAAATTTTGTCGTGTTTTATAATCGAACTGACGTGACATACTTTTAAGTCACGAATCTAAATAGTATAAAAAAAATAATGGAAATTAATTACATTTTGATCGAGTTCTGAGAAACAAACTGTAGTCATCTCTAGCATATTTATAGATTCAATACTCTAAACAATATTTCCTTCACTTGAAGTCGATGAAAAGGTAAATAAAGCGCAAGTAGAAAGATCTGGATATAGTCAGACGCGCAGGCATGCCTGGCTGAAGCCTGTAAGGAGGAAGTAGCGACAAAATTTTCTTCTTTGTATACATAGCAACTATATATCAGGAGTAAGCAGCAAGCCAGAGCATATCATCCTGCACACAAGGCACGCGTGACAAACAATCCGGGTGGAAGGCTGTCGGGAAATAAAACAGCTCCGCTCGCTCGCTCGCTCACTCGCGACACTCGTCATCGGCATTCCAAGCCGCGTGTATCGCGCGGTCGCATCCGCAAAGGGAAACGCTATGGAAAAAGGGAAGGAGTGAGGTAGAGTGAGAGGGGGGGAGGAAAGCAATTGCATAGCGAATTCAGTCGACACAGCCGGTGCGGCTAAAGGAAAAATACGTTCGAATATGAAAGAGATAGGCGCGCTCGCTTGCGCTTATATATAGGTATGCAGAGGTAAAGAGAGAGAGAAGGTTGTCTCCACAGCCGCAGCCGATTCATGAACTCGTACGCGCACAGCTCATTAATAATTCATGAAGCGAGTATAGAAGGGGGATGGGATGTGCGCGACCGGCTCTGACGAGGCACGACCGCGTATGCACGAGCGCGCGTGTGTATGCGCGAGGGATAGAGGACCTGGTAGAGGAACGACGAAACAAAAAAAGAAGGAGGCCGGGATGTTGGGTGCGAACTGGAAGACGCAAGCAGGAACGCGAACAAAGGGCAATGTTATGCGCAGGCCGTTGTTGTCGATTCTCTTTGGAGGCTCGAACCTGCTGCTGCTGATGCTGATGCAGCTATGCTGTTGTTGCTGCACTTGATTCTCTTTGATGGCGAGTCTTTCTGAAACTCAGTGTTTACGCTAGCAGGCTCGTGTAGAATATATATACGAGGTTGATGCTCTTCTTTAGGCCTGTAATAGAAAAGTCGAAATTTCTGACACCGAGTTTCTTTTGAGGAAAACATGCTTTGTCCTTTCAATTTCTTTTTGTTTTCAACAAGAGTTATGAAAAAAGAAAAAGAGGTGCTGTCGTAATAATCCTTCAATTTCATCATTCCCAATCTCTTTACTGATGAGAAAAAGCAGACGCGTTAAAATCCAGATACTTGCTTGGAAATAAAAAGCGCCAAATAGCCGTGGGCGCTGACGAGATCAAATCCAGAGAAGCTGCTTACCCTTTTTTTCAGTCGGTGTGTTAACACTTATCTCTATACAACCACCTTTGAATCTGAATTTTCTTGCATCTCTGCCAAAATTCATCCTCCCTCAATGGAAAATGGAAACTTGTCAAAAAACGCAGCTGTTTTAACACGATGGTGAGAGAAGAAAAGATTGCCATTGCTTCAGAGTTTGGTAACTCATCAGAAATTTTTATATCGACAATATATAGTAAAGTGTCACGTCTTTTCTCAAAAACGAAGACTGGGACGCGCGCGAGGTTCTTTTCAGGCCTTGCATTACTTATTTTGTGGTCTGCTACTACTACTGCTGCTGCTGCTGCAGTGTCGGCATTTTTCTGTCAGCCGCGCGTGTATTCTGCTCGGGTTGCTGCTGTTGCTATATACTTTTTCGGCACGTGAGAGAGTACAAGCGCAGCAGGCCCGGAGTTTCTCGTCTTCTCTATTTTTCTCCCTCTCACATACACCTCTTTTACGTGTAGATGGGGTGGGGGGGGGGGGGGGGGAAGGGGGGGGGGGCGGGGGAACTTTGTCGAAAAAGGCACACAACAAGCTGGAACGAAAATTCGTATATGCCAAGTCAGGTCACGTGTACTCTCACGTGCTGTGCTGTGCTCGTGCGTGCGTCTTTTTCTTCCTTTATTCCCTTTTCTCCTTTTATTTTCCTTTTATTTTTATTTTATTTTTATTATTTTATTAACGCTTCGAAAAAATGTAAGCCTGTATATAGCATTGACTATACGTCTCACAAGTTCTATTCCAAGCCCGCAATGTGGTCTTTTCACGAGGGCGTGCAGACGGCATTTCTCTCCCAATGGAGCACATTGAACGTCTCGAGAAACGCACGTCCTAGGCTGTGGGCCTCTGTGTAGGTGTATGTACAGAGCACATATTCTCTTCTTCACTTTTGCACCCGCTGGCAAGTCGCATACGTAGTTAAGCACCGGTCTCCCTCTCTCTTTCCTGCGCATACTTTCCATCTCTCTCTAGCCTTTCTATCCAACGTGCGGGCAAGATAAAGCGAGCGATTATGCCGGGGAGCGCAGGACGCGCTGATTTCCAGCTTTTTCCCATCTATCAGCGGCCGAGCTCACCCCATGCCGCAGACGCCGCCGCTGCGTCGTCCATCTCGCCGCCACTGCCAGTATCGTAGCTATATATACGGCTGCTACTACTATTATACTGTAACTACAACAACTACAACTTTTACTACTACTATTACTACTCCTACTGCTACTACTACTAGGAAGTGAAACTGCTTCTCGGGAGGCCGCGAAATTTCACCGCTCGGGCATTAACGAAGACGGACGAGCCGACGAGACGGTGCGGTGTATATAGAGGCGTGTGCGCGTGCCCATAGCCGCCGCCGTCGACGTCCTTTTAATTGTTTCTGGTCTGGCTAACGCTTGTTTCTTCACTATAAAGACTCCCGGCTCTGCAAAACTACCTTTTACTCTTGGTACTACTACTACTACTACTACTACTATTACTGCACTACTGCTGTATGTATTTTTACTTTTCTTTGCTGGAAAGTTTAGAGTTGTAGTTTGGAATTGTAGTCAACGAGTGAGTGTTGATTTAAGACGGTTGTGCAACGGACTTGCTGGAAAAATAAAAGCTCCATCTTGTGTGGTGCTGCTCATCAACAGTTTTAACCTGACTTTTTTTATACTTACTACTTACTACAGAAATGGGTGGGTAGCTGGATGATTAATAAGACTTATGAGTTTTTTTACAAACGTATAAGTATCTATATTTCAAACATTTCTTCGTTAACGTTTTGGTTTTAGAAAAAATTTAAGAATTTGAATATGAAAAAGATCAAAAGCTTATTTATTTCATATAAAAGGGTTGTATTTACTTTAATCTCAAGTTTCTGACAACAGAAGATGTCAAAGTTGGGTAAGATCTCGTGTTATATTTACAATACGTATACAGAAATGCAAATATAGTCTTGTTCTCTTTCTCTCTCTCTCTTTATTTCTTTCTCTTTCTAGCTTTTCAAGCGCATCAGCCTTTTTCGCGTCGACAAGATGCAAGTTAAAAGAGAAAAAGCACAGCTCTGCTACACAGAGGGCTGAGAGAAATTCTCGACTAGACGAAGGCGGAGACGAGGAAAACGGAAAGAATGAGCCAAGAACGTCGACGTCCCGTAGCTAGCGCGAGAACTACCCATACGGAATCTTGATATCCGAGCATAGTGGCGCCAAAAAGGGCACGTATGTCTGTGTCTATGTGTGTGTGTATAAATGCGTCTTTGCGTATATATACATATAGACATACATTGAAGTAGAGAAGTGGAAGTACGTACGCGCATAATGCCACCCTCGGTCGAGGTAATGACAATAGTTGGCCAAGCTCCCAAAGGCGCGCGAGCGCCCTACTTTCGCATTCCCCGCGTCATCCGTTATTCCGAGGCCGCGGGACCTCCTTTCTTCTCTCTGTCTCTCGACCACCCTTTCCCTTTTTACGGTACGGTTTTCTCTTTTTTTTTCTAGATCCTTTCTCTCTCTCTTTCTCTCTTTCAACGTGTTATTCACGTATAGTATGCTACTACTTTTCTCATCTTTCTCTATCCGAGCTTAATTCCGTTTTTGTTTCCTGATGGCCTTGTTTTCTTTCGTTTTTTTTCTCTCTCTCTCTCTCGACTAAGCTACTTTGCATGCTTTTAAGCTGTTGTTAACATGTGAGATTAATTTTTTTTTTTTCAAGTCAGCAGAATACTGAAGTTATTCTGAAATTGTATAATATTTTTAAATCCATATCTTTTTTGTCACAACAATATTGTACATTTAATATTCTTTTATACGTAATAACGATACGTATTTTTATCGTCAAGTCATACTTTCGTTGCAAGTTTAGTATAATTATTTAACGTAAAAACATCGATACACACACACACACACGCACGTATTTTATATGAGTTTTCCGCTCGACAGCATATTTGACGAAGCTTTTACAGTTATAAAAGGATGCGCATGAAGTACTTTGTTTGATTATACGAATAAAACGATGAAAAGGGATGCGAAGCGCAAATCAATTAGAAGATTAAAAGTTAACAACTTTATTATTTCAGCCTTCAGCCTCGTAAAGCTTTTGCCTTTAGCAACGCGCGAATCCGATTTGTGCAAACACTTACAAACGAGAAAGCAGAAAAATACCGATGGCATGTGTTGTTTTTTTACCGGAAGGGAATATAAACTCTTCTTGGAATAAAATCGAGACGCGATATACTGCACCGAACAAGTATGTGCCGATGCAGAAGCGCGGCGACATCACATCGTCTTCCGCACACTGAGTCCGCTAGTTTTTATCGAATTCCATTAGGCAAAGAGTCGCGTCGACTTTCTCGTGATGATGGAAAAGTCCAGATGTGAGAAAAGGGGAGCAAACAAGCAGTATGAGTTTTGATGCTTCATCTGCTATAGATGATCCCTTGAGTTTCACCACCGTGTTTTCGTCTCTCGATACTTTCGGTTCGTGTAAACTTTCCTTTTAGCGCACAAACAGGCGGCATTATTTGTTTGGATTTTTCCGATACTTGGTACATTGGTTAATTTTTTTTTCGTCTCTCATAATTGTCCAGCTTTGATTCTCTTCCGGGTTCATCCAACCTGTTTACGCAACACTTTGACAATTTTTTGTTCCCTCAAGCTTTGCTTGAATAAGGACGTTACGTATATTAAATGTAATCCTCGTAAAAAAAAAAGTTATCATGAAACGGAGAGCCATATGCCGAGGGATATAAATAGAAAAGTGCAAATTTTTTCTCTATATCCCTCGCTAAAACTATGGACTCTAAAAAATATCTGAATTTTATCGCCGCTATACAGTGTTGACGTGCATCTTCTCTCGAACCGAAAAGACAAACGAAAAAAAAAGAGAAAAAGAAAGATAAATAAAATTGGCATCGTAAAAGATCGAAGGTTCTTTTACGTTTTCCTCTTTTTCTTCTCGATTTTCAAAGAAAAAGTAAAAATAAAAAAGAAGCTTGTGAAAAATCCCTTTGGTTTAAAGGAAGTAGAAGGAGGGGAGGAATGGAGAGGAGGGTCTTTGAGAAAAGAACGTCGAAGACATTGAGTCCCTTCGCGTCCATAAAGTCAACTACCCTCGAATCCACGTCTATGTCGTTCGGCTTAGCGCGTAAATCAACGTTTGCTTTATTTATCACGCGGTGGACGTATTGCCTTCTTCAGCTCTAGCTCGTAAAAGAAAAAAACGAGTCGCGTATATAGATACTCTTTTGCGAGCAGTCCTCGAAATGCGCTCAGCTATCTTTCGCTGCCACTCTCAATCAACTAAGTACATTGCAACTTTAAATTTAGTTTAAAATTTTATTTTATTTCAAATTTTTTTTTTTTTATTTCTCATTGAAAAAAAAATTGTTATTTCACAGGCTGTTTTAAATTTTCTAATTTTTTTTTTACGAGATCAAAGCTAATACCCCTGAAGCATACATGAAAAGAAAAATGAGTTGTTGAACGAGTAGATGTACACTTGACTTTTGCTGGCTCGTTGCTCTATATCCTAAGGGACAGGAGAGGCGAACCGAGGAAACGACATTAGCTCACCAAGCCTTGAAATATAAATGACGCCGTAAACAGCCGTCCGAAGCTACCCACAAAGGTTAATCGGCGAAAAAAAAAAACAACAACCGAGAGAAGTACGAATCAATTTTGCAAAAGCTGAGGAGAAAGAGAGACAGAACTGTAGAGGAGAGTTCTATAAAGAGAAAGAGAGATCCGCACGCGTGTCTGTAGAAGATAAAAAAAGAAAGAAAAGGGAAAAAAAAGGAATGGCGAAAGCCCAGAGAAGAATCCGATGCTCTTGGGGTTTTATCCCCGGCGTATCCGAATTTATGGAAAGGACCATATTGACTACCTCCTCCATTTGACCCAGCTTTCCTCACCGCACTCCAGCAAAGCTCTCTTTTTCTTCTTTCTTCTTTTTTCTACTTCTTCTTTTTTTTCATCCGCTTCTTTAGCCAGACAGAGATGGAGAAACGAATATTTATGCGGTTAGAGTGGCTGGACAAAAGTGCGGACAATTGCCGTCCAGCTTGAGCTTCGCAAGTGATGCTCGTTTTCGTGTTCCTTCTCTTTATTCCTTTTTTTTCCTTTCCTTTTATCGCTCGCATTTTCTGCTCTACCTTACGGTTTTTCGGCTCAACCACGCGTTTTCTCTCAATTTTCGCTTCGTCTTCTGAATTATTGGACATAGGGTAGTAGTACTTTTGCCCGAAAGCTCGTGCGTATATCCGCACGCAAGCTCTAATACTCTTGAAATCTTTGTGGACCACTACTACTACTACTACTGCTTCAGGACAATGGGAGTCGTATAAAACTTTATGCGCTGCCTTTTTTTCTTTTACGACAAGTGTCACAAAAAAACTTTTTACTGGCTTTGCATAGGAATTATTTTATTAGACTTGGTAAATAATTTGGTAGATGTAGAATTTTATTACTTTTCCAATCAATCACCTATATAGTAGTAGTACACGTCAAAATAATCGTTGGATCGGTGTAGAGTAGCTCTCGGTCGATTAGTCGTAGAAAGGACTGGTTTCATCTCGGAGAACGGATGAAAGCAGCTCGAAGTCGAGTAAATCAGATATCGTGGCGGTAGGGTAGTCGAGTAGGAAAGAGAGAGAGAGAGAGGGGTAAAGAGAGAGATGTTCTTGAAGGTATAAGGTAGTAGTAGTAGCGGTCAAACTACGGACTGGCGAGTCGGTATAACCCGGTAATCCGTAAACCCAAATCGGCTTTACGTTTCATACGGATGTTCGAGATTAGGCCGATCCGATTATAATAACTCATCATCTTCAACCTGCTTTCGACGAACTTGCTGCCTTCCTCACCCTATATCTTCCTCTCTCTCTCTCTCTCTCTCTTATCCTGTATTTTTTCCTTTTCCACTAATCTCTTCGACCTTTTTTTTTCTTCTTATTACAATAAGGGCAGATCAAATGATTTACCCTTCCTTTTTTACTATACTCAACATTATTGATGAGAATTTGCAGTCCTGTAATACATTAATTATATCCTGACAATAAAATAAGAAAACAATCAATAGCCATAATTATATATTGATATAGACTGACTGACTGACTGAGATAGCAGTTAAATCTAAGTACACATCAGCATCACGAGTATATAATATATAACAACGTATAGAGTAGTAAACTACGACTACTACGTCATAGAATTTCCACTCGAGGCAATTCTAACGCGTCGCTCCTTCTCCGCACAATATGCTCTTATAGCTTGAGACATAGTTATATACACTCGCTTAGCCTGAGGAGTAGGTAGCAGCAGTAGTAGTAGTTTCTGCTTGCAAGCATGAGTAGTTTCTGAAGCTGTCTTTCTTGAGCATAAAGCATACGTAACTAAGTATATACAGTCGAACGGTTACGCTACACCACCACCACAATCCTCCTCTTCATCATCCGGGGAGGGGGGGGGGGTATCCAAAGGGAATTCGTTATACTTCTTCTCATCTCGAAGCTATACTTGCTGCTACTGTTGCTTACAGTTTCCAAGACGCTATTTGTTTAGTCTTGCATCAGTCCGCACGTAAGCGACCAATTTCCCATATTTCCGCGACGTTTCTTTCCGACTTCTCTCGACGAACAAAAAAGAGAGTCGATAAATCTACGGCGCTCGCTCGCTCTCTGAATATTTATGGATCACTTGGATTACGCAATGGATCTTATCGTGCTTGATGGATTAAGTATGCTACCGTGTGTGGCGAGATACTCTAACAGACGTTGTCGTTTAATACTATTACAAACAAGTCTGATAGTTAAATTGTTTTATCTGTATCATTATAATATCAGAAAATAAATTTTTATCAACTCGAATCATTCAAATGACATTTTTTATGCTTTGCAAAGGATACCAGTAGACGTTTACGTGATTGTCGCGATCACGTACGCTATCAAGATCAGAATAGACATTAAGGACCAGGGATTAAGTTGCGAGTGGCCCAGGGATCTGGTGTGCGGCTCTCCTGACCCCGCGCAGCCTGGATTTGTCGGAGGGATGTACACACAGAGAGAGAAAGGGATGGAGGAAGTTGGGGTGAAGGGGGTGGGTGAGGATACAGACGAGATGTACTCGCCTATATTCTCGAGAGCGGTTCAAATTAGCCGAGACAAGCGTCGTGCGTTTTGGGACGCACCATTGGCCCGATAATGTGCGCGTATATGCACACCCGCACCACCACGTATTACCGCCCATAGAACCTGTACATGCCTGTCCTCTCTATACCCATACCCATGCGTCCTCTCTCGGAGACGAATGTACGCCCGCACGAACATTTGCGGTAATGCTCGCGTTGCAGCTGTGCACCAGCTACTCCCCTTACCCCCCTCTGCTCTTGTCTCCTCTCTACCCTCCCTGAACGCATCTCTCTCTCTCTACCTGTGTTCTACATACACCTTAATTGCCCCGGGTTTATATGTATGTATACTATCGACCAATTGTCGTCGATAGATGCGTATATACTAGCTCTCGCTGCTGTCCGTTGTTACTACTGAAATTGATCAGACCTCCCTCAACTCGAACTCCTTCTATTTAACTATACAACTAGTCTCTACACATAATACAAAATCATTGCTTAAACCTTTCATTTTAATTCAATTAAAGCGTTTAAATAAATTTTCAAGAACAACAACAACGAAAACGAAAAATCTTAAAAATGTTTTGTTGAAATTCAACAAGTTTAGAGTTAAACAAAGCAGAGAAACAGAAGAAGAGAGAGAGAGTAAAGGTATGCGCGTAAGCAAGGTAGCAAGAAGGGCTAAAGTTCCACGCCAACAAACTTGCCTTTGACTCTGCATTCGGTGTCAATCTCCGTAGAGACCAGAATGTATTTCAGCTTTCCGTCAAAAGTAGTAGTAGTAGTAGTTCACGCTTGGAGGTCAGATCCAACTGTTAAAGACTCTCGCTGCGAGCTGCAGTACAAACATTCAGTATAGCAACCGGACAAGCTTCTACTTCTACTGCTGACCCCACGTCAATAAAGATCAACTTCTCTTGTCGAAGATCGGAAGGAAAGCTCTTGCTGCTTTCTCGGCATACTTACTTAATACCGGGTGTGCAACCAAGAAGTTCTGCAGGAAATCTCGGAGGAAGTCCAAGAACGAACCGATGCTGACCAGACTGGTGGCCAATTAAAGTGCAGCAGTAGCAGCAGCAGTAGACCCCTGCTACTGTGCATCTATTCCACAAATCTGGGAAAAGGACGGAAATAGGAAGATAGTATAGAAGTTGTATATAGGTATAGGTGTATGTATATATACACGAGAAAGGAAACAGTCGGTTTAATCGGTACACCCATACCCATCGAACCGGAAGTCAGACCTTCCGAAGCGTATATTTGCCGAAGATGTACAATACACCAATACATTACTGTGCACTACATTCTGTGTTTCTCCCCAGCAAGTTTTCTCCCGACTTGCTTCGCCACACTATTGTTTGATGTACCTATATGGTATGTATCGTATAAACTTGCCATGCCTTACTACACGTATGCAGCTCTTAATTTTACTATTCCAACAAATAAAAGCCCATTCATATATATTCGCTCGTTAATTTTATGGATCTATTGGAGAAATCCAATTTAGCAGACTCTCTCTTCCTCTTGCTTCCAGATATACATATATGTGTTATTATATACTCGCGTATTAGTCTGGAATATATATTATATCTCGGAGTCGGCGCCATCGAAATCCCATAATCGACCGATGGAATCTGCATACGAAGTGAAGAGCGAACGGTTGGGTAAGAAGGATGAGGAGAACAGGGTAGAGTCAAGAAACGCTCAAGCCAGCAGAAGCGAATATATCGCGCATTAATATACAGGCGGCTCAACGTATATATAGGTATATGCACTATCCGCACATACACACTTGTCGCTTTTCGTCATCGGTGACGAGGAGTACGCTTGTAGAGAGATATCCAGTGCAATCGCGTACCTATACAAGCTATATATTTACTCTCACTCACTCTCTCTTGTATATTGACTCGTAATGTCTCTCTTTCTCTGTCTCTCTCTCTCTCTCTCTCTCTCTCTCTCTCGAGTCCTCTATTCCTAGACATGCATCGCTCCTTTGCGCATATGAAATTGAATACGGGCGGCTTTGCCGATAAGCCAATGCCGCCAACGACGTAGGTCTCTCGCTTGTCTAGTGTACATATAGTACAGGTACGTATGCGGTGGCGTTTGCGTTGGTTGCTGGCACAGCTGGGACAGGACAGAGGAGAGAGAGAGAGAGAGAGAGAGAGAGAGAAAAAGAGAGACCAGGTGCATACCCTATGTATAATCCATGCTCCGGTTCTCTCGCATGTAAGATCACCTGCAAATATTTCGTCTGTGATTAAAGCACTGCGATCTGTGGCAATAATCGGACCTTTCATATTTACTCAGGGGCGAATGAGAGAGAGAGGTGGAGAGAGAGAGAGGTGGAGAGAGAGAGAGAGAGAGAGAGAGAGAGAGAGACTGCAACCAGTTAAAATAGAGAGTATATTCCTGGCTTTTAATGTGCTTGATCGAATGCAGTACTGATCAGGAGATGGGGGGGGGGGGGGGGGGAGAGCTTTAAGCTCGATGATGCATTATTACGCGAGGTGCATTGCAGTTATTGACAAGGTGGTCGGCCGGATTTCCATTGTACTCGGTAAGGTGAATACTCGGGAAATTGAATGACGACAATTAGCCCGAGCATAGAGTGAGTGAGTGAGTGAGAGAGAACGTATACTGGACGTTTAATCGAAACACGTCCGTTACTCCCTTCCTCCCTCGACTAATTCATCCCAGTAGCTCGGGTGCGAAAACGATTGCTAGTTTCTTTTAACGTTGGCTCTCCTCTCCTCTCCCCTCGTGCGCGCGCGCTTGTAGGCGTCGCCAACATTGCCAACAAAGGCGAAAATCATAGCGGTGCCGGGGATAACGAGCTCACTTTCTCGTCCAGCTTGTTTTGTAATGCTTCCTCCCTCCCTCCCTTCCTCCTTCCCTTCCTCCTGCTTCTCTTCCCTTTTCTCTCATCCTTTCAGCCCGGGACTCAATGCAACCCGAGGATAATGCCCGAGAGCTGTGAAAGCCGTCCCTGGCACCATTTTCTCTCTCTCTCTCTCTCTCTCTCTCTCCATTATCTCGCGGCAGCCGCATTCAGCCAGGTATCAATCGCCAACCACATACACACATACACACACATACACGACCGAGTTACTTTTCTCTTGCTATAACGTTTGCTGATCGGGTGTTTTACCTGCTTCGATTTCTAGAGTTTCTTTTTTTTTTCGTCATCTGTAAATTACAAATTATGACTTGATTTTGATAAAATTTACATAATTGAAAATTGTATTTTATTTCGTTGTGTTCATTCTATGTAAAAAATGTTGAATAATTATAAAATTGCATATGAATGAAATTTATCATCATTGTCCGTTAAACAAAAATTTTTAATGAGAGTAGATATTTTTTTTAAAATCAATCCTTTTATAAATTAAAATAAATAAAAAAAGTTGATTCGAGACTAGATGATGAAGTCTTGGATCAATCAGACCGAAAACAATTTCATTCCGAGTAATTGCATTTCCTTAAAAACGTATTTTCTGACGGGAGTAGTAGTAGTAGTGATGGTGGTGAACAAAGTCAACGGTATCTACAAAGTAGCGTCACTATGGTCGAAGAAGTTTATCCTCGATTTGTTTTAATTTCTTTTATTATCTTTAAGCAAGAGTTCTTTGAGACGTTGCTGCTGCTGCTACTGTACATTCAAATAATTCCCTCTGTTTCTCTTTTCTCCGATCGAGCTTTATGAGCAAATTAAAGTGCCCAATAATCGAATGCTTTTCAAACTCACTCTCTTCGTTCTTGTAAACGTTTATTCCCAGCACGTTTTTCACCTTTTTCTTTTTTTTCCAATGTCTAATGTCTTTTCCACTGGCATTACGTAAAATAATTAAAGTAAATTACAATTCTCTTTTCTACCTCTAATTGCTTTTGGATTTAATTGTGTTTCGCTTTAAAATTTCATTAATTGCCTACATAAAAATACGTTCCCATTAATCCTCAGGAACATAAAATTGAATTTTATAAAAACATCACATAACTCATTTTATCAATTTAAAATTGGATAAAAATCATAAAAAAACTATTGAGTACAAATAAAGTTACGGTATAAAATTATGCAAGCGAAGAATGACATTCTAATTTTCCGGAAGGGAGTAAATGTCACTCTGACGTGCCGAAGATGAAGATGCGTCTCTTCACATCAACCTTCACACCGCTCGATCTTTTCACGTTCCATTTTGTTTTACTCGTGACGATTTGCCGCCAATAGAAATTTATCGATGCGCGATGCTCGAGCGATCAATCATAACCGCCAGTACAACCACTCACACTTCAGAAATAGATCGACTACTACTACTACTACTACTGCTACAGCTGGGAAACCTGAGGCTATTTCGTATATGTACATGCATGCATGCATGCAGGTAGATATACGAAAGAAAGTTTACATGGAAAATTGATTGATGCGGTTGTGTGGAATATTATTTCACTCTTGTTTAGAAAGTTAAGCGAGTGAAGTGAGTTCGACTCGAGTACATTGTGTAGAGAGAGAGAGAGGCAAAGTATTTCATTTTGATATATTCTTACCGTGTAATATAATGTTATGAAAATAGTGAGAGCCGCAGGAAATGAAATTGAAAAATAATAGTAGAAGAGGCGAAGAAAAAGTTTTTGATCGTCTTGGCAATTTTGAAACGATTAACGACAGGAGCAGCAGCAGCAGCGGCGACACTTGAGCTGAATTACTATTTAATTAACAACACTTAAAGGGTAATTTGTAGCGATAGCATTAAGGGCTAAAGCGCGTATATACACACACACACCAGCCGTCTCTACTTTATCTTTTTCCAGGCTCTTACACAATTTCTTTTAATTTTCATTCTCATTTAAGCACACCATTGTACTTGAACATTCGCTATATTGCGTAGACTCGACACGACTTTATACACCCCTCCCCCCACTCGTAGACTTGCCTTTCAATGGTGTTACACTCACTTTGCTCCAGCTTTTTCTTTTATTTTTGCTAAATTGCCAGTCATATAAAAATTATATTAAAAAAAAAGTAACCATCTAACGTCTAAGAGCTTTTATTTGTTTTCTTGTAAAAACAAGATGAATAAACATGCCTGGTTAATACACGCAAAATGATGTACAAACAAAAGCATCAATTATAAATAAAACAAAAAAGAAAATAATGATAATAATTGAATAAACATATTATGAAGTCAATCCACACAGAACTGAAACTCAATGCAATTAAACCGCAAGGAAGGAGGTTGGGATTGAAAGGAGGAGGGGGGGGGGAAGAGACAGAAAGCTTTTAACCATTGCCACATAGAATTTCAGCAAGCTTTGCATATCGGCTAATCCATAGCATTTGTCTTTTGCGTTCCAGGCCAAATAGACCTCTGGACCCAGAGCATGACCGGCTGCCCGTGTAGCTTCAACTCGTCGAAGACCGCCTGCGCCTGCTGCGTCCAGTCCGGGGGCTGCAGCTGCGGCGCTTCCATGCCGAACAGGTGCACCCAGTGTGGCCTCGAGAGTTACTGCGCCAACAGTGAGTATATATAGACATATATTTAAAATTCTCCTCTTCCTCCTCCTCCTCCCTTCTCCCTTCTCTCACTCTCTTTCTCTCTCAATCCTCTCAATTTACCGATCCACGATCTCTGACACACAGTATAGAACAAATGCCCGTGTGCGGACTAGGGGACGGTCAAAACTATGCGCCACTCTTCCCATCCCCTTTCACTCGACTTGCTGCCCGGAGTTTAACGGGAGCAGCTCGAGTACGATTTGGTAGGAATGTCACCGCGATTGTGTTTTTGATTATGAGAGGACGTTTGAGAGCCGAATGCCGGAGGTATTTGACTTTGGGAGGCTGGATTGCGCGGGATGACGAGTGATCTGCATTGAGAGCCCCTCTCCTCCTCCTCCTCCTCCTCCTCCCCTAGATGTTTCCTTGTTTTGACTGCGAGAGACTCTTGTGGATAAATGGTTATTTTGAGATATTGCGCATTAGTGGGATATCCGGAACTAATCAAAGGATTATTCATTACTAATATTTTTTTTTATTAGAATTTCATGGGTATTTTTAAATTTATTTACATTTTTGTTATTTTTATGATACGCGTATTTTTAATTATAATTTGAATGAGCTAAATAAACGAGATGCTTCTGATATTAATGAAAAGGATTTGCTTGAACACTTGGGATTGTGTAATGTTCCAGGAAGCTTTGAGCACTTGAAACTCCAATCTTTATAATTAAAAATAGCTTTTGATGAATCTGCTTTCTTTCGAGTGATTTAAAACCTATAAGCTTGTTTCATTTATGTGCTACCGTGGCTTCTCACTGGCTTGCCTATGAAATTTTAATTTACGCCTTACGCTTACTATTATTCGAATTTTTCGAATTTTATTTGCAAAATAAAACTATATTTTTCGATAATGTAGCATAAAAAAATGCTATAAATTTAGTACACCACTCGAATTTGCCACTCGCACATAAAATATATCAATAATTTATTTTCCTCGATGATAATGAGGACGCAAGTTAACAGTTATAGCATTCATTAACAGAATATTATAAAACACTCGTTGTATCCACATCGAGTACTCGATCACGATTCGACGATCTGCTGCTGCTTCTGCTTCATTAAAACGATGCAGTTTTGCGAGCAACTCTTTTACTTGTGATATACGAAGGGTCATTTTATTTCCTCGGTACTTCGGATCAGTCTGTTGAGCATTTATTACGTAACAGAAAAGCATATCCAGCTTCCCTGAATAATATTACGATCGACAAGTAATATTGATAACTAAGTAGAAAAGCTCGCTTGATTTTCTCTTATCAATTAGTCGATCGATAGGTGATTGAAATCGACAAATATATAAATCGCGTTTTAAAAGAAAAGTGACCACGCAAAATTCTTCCGTCTTTTTTTTTAGCTTAATGACCGGCTCAAAGTATCTCATTATACGGAAGAGCAAGTGAGACAGCATCGGATATAGCTGAATCGCGGTGACGTAAGAGACGAGAGCGAATTGAATTTAATCGCTGTTTAATTACGGCCTTGGCGGCGGCGATGGTCGTCGTGGTGGTGGTAAAGGCGCGACGTGTCCTTTATGATCGGATTTTACGAGATCAACCGAGCTGCTGCCGCAACGCGGTGGCAGTGACCCGACGCGAATTTTTTTCTGCGAGGAAGCAAAAAAGAGAGAGAGAGAGAGCAGGACATAGCTAACTCACTTACTCTCCTCTGCTACTGCTACTGCTGCTGATATCTTTTTACTTTGAAGTCGAGGGATCCTTTAATCTTCGCTTCTTCGTGCTCTCCTTTCTCCTTGCCTATAAACCTTTGCCGCTCTCAATGATTAATTCGCCATAAGTAAATTTTTATCGAACTTCCCCTTTTCATTTGCATTAAGCAGAAATGCTTTTAATATAACTTCAGCCTCGAAAAATTCGAGTGTGCTGTACACTTGGTGGACACGTCGCGTAATCCTATGCTGATTTGTATCTTTCGGTGTCGAGATTCGTTAAAAAATGCACTGCAGAGACCGATATCGAACGTTCAATTAATTGGTGAATGCAGAGGATTTCTTTGTAAACTTTTAATTTGCAATATAACGAAGAGTAGCAGCAGCAGCAGCAGTAGCAGTAGCAGTGTTGTAATTTATATGTGCTACAGAGGCGCCCATACCTCTATCTCGCTACGTCCAGCTAAGCAAAGCTGTAGAGCACATAAATAAAAGCTTGCATCCAGCTTTTTTCCTCTCCACTCTCTCTCCACACGTTTTCATTCCACAGCACCGTCGTTGGCATTATACTCCCCGCCCCGGCAATGCGCGCTTTTTTTTTCTCTCTCTACATAAGTACACACCACGAGTACTTGACTCAAGTGGTTTGTTGCACGTGTAAGTGCTTTTGAGAGTATCGCTACGGGAATTGGTGGGACGAACGCGAACGGGCGCGCATCCGCAAGCTCTCGGGTAAGCTGGCAATAGAGAAAGAGAAATAGAGAGAAAGTGGCTACGAAGAAAAATATCTCAATCCACCGCCACGCGCTATATACTATAGGACATACCACATTTCTTTCTCTCACTCCATCTCCTACCTACCCTCGTATATCTATATCTGTAGGACATACATGTGCGACACGTCTGTATCAGCAAGTCCATTTTCTTCTCGTTCGCAGTGTGCAACATGACGCTGAACAGCGGCCAGTTGTTCAGCAAATCCGATCGGGGCTTCGGGCAAATAAAATCCCCGCAGCTCCAGGGGCCGTCGATATGTAGCTACAGGTTCGTGCCGGACACGGGGCAGCGAGTCGAGCTGCAAGTCTGGCGGATGATATCTATTGGATGGCACAACGGCACTGCGTAAGTATACCTATATATAATACCTACATATATATACCCATTTTTATACATATACTACCTATATCTGCAAACATCCATACCTACATGTGTATGTACACCGTAAATAAGCGCATTTACCTCTCTTTTTCTGCGAACCCTTCGATAATCCTCGGTGTTTTTCTGCCCGAAGTGAGTTTCCCCTCCCCCCCCCCTGTCTCTCTCTTTTGCACTGGTACACTCCCCAAATGTGTCTCGCCTATACTTTTGACTTTCTACTGCGCGTGACTTTTGCTAACGCAATACTTTTATTTTCATTTCGTTCTAGACCCTTAGGACACATGACCCACGTGAGCTGCTTTCAAAATTGCTGGCATTATTTTTGTTACTACACATACGTGCTTCTGAGCTTAAAAAATAATTGGTTTAATTTTAGTTACAATATTTGTTTAATCAAATTAATTTCAACGTTGTTATTATTGACTCAATCGATCAATAAACACGATTGATATAATAAATACAGTAATAATTTTTATGAAAAATATAGCAAAATTGAAAGTGTTGATTGCTCTTTTGTTTAATTAAATTTTTGAAATTTATGATCACAAAAGTTTATATTTATATTCAATTGCTTAATAACATTTGAATACTTAAAATCAATATTTGATTTTTATTTTAGTTTTATAAGAAATATATTTTTCTATATACATATCGATCTTTTGATTCTTTTTTACATGTATCGTGTATTTGTATTGCTTCTGGCAATAATAAATGAAACTTTTTCCATCATTGTTATTCAACATTTTTTCTTTTGAAAACGATATCGTTTTGAAGCCACAAAGGTAAATGAACGTCGATATCGGTATATTTTTTATAAAATTCCAAAAAATAAGGTCTTTTGACAATCTTACAGTCTCTGTAATTAACTTTGCTTTAAAAATATACTTAATGGGGAAAAAAAAAATTAAATACGTTACTGAATAATATCTTGCAACTAATATTTTAATAAAAACATTTTCATAAATATGTTTATTTTAGCATTTGATTGTCATAGAATATGAAATTAATAATATCTCATGCCACGTAAGGAAGACGTATAAGAACTATAATAAACTGTTGCCAAAGTTATTCCAGTGGTGTAGTATTCGTGAATTTTAAGTAGAAATAGCACGAGTTGGTCAGACGGTAGTTTAATATACAATACGTTTCAAAGTTTTCAAACATCCCTGGCGTTACACTACGTCATGTTTCAAATACTAAAAAGCACAAAACAACTTTAATAAATAATCACACCTAATAAATTTAAAGCGAAGAGAATTTTAAAATAATTATAAAATTTATAAAAAGTTTGTAAAATATTTCTCGGGGACGCATATTCCTCTGAAAATAACGAGTGCGACCCTTAGCGCGTCCTCCTTGATTTTATTTATTTTATACGACTGCAGAAAAAAAAGTTGACTCGATCCTCGTATACCATATATACTTATATCTCCACCACTCGTCTTTATTCCAATATCTAGTCGTTTCCCGGCTAAACATCGTTCCCCGGCGCCTCTGCACTTACCCGCTCCCGACTGGATATCGCTCGACGGTCCAATGGTCCTTTCAATTTTTCGCACTTCCACGGACGACAAGGCTGGCGTGTGTGTGTGTATGTGTTATAAGCGAGACAAGAATCTTCCCTCTCGCATAAACATTCTCGACTATATCCCTTTCTCTTCGCAGCATCTATCCCAGCTAGCAGACATCGATGAGGAAGTCGCGCGAGAGTTGCTCTTCAGCGCCCCGTACGTTTGACGGCCCGTAAAACTTTTTACAATTTTTCAAGAGTCCATAGTTGCGAGATACGACTGTAGACAGAGTCGAACTGCTCTCGTAACGCGCTATAACTTCCTACGCTATTCCACTCACTTCTCGTCCCCTTTCTTCCCACGTATCCACTAGTCCATCGGCATTATTTGATTCCGTGCGTGCTCCTGGCCGATTGCTCTTTCGAGGAAACTAGTAGTCCTTTCTTTTTCTTCTTTTTCTATCTGCTTTTATCAATTTTCTCGCCTCGGACCGACTCTCTGCTCTCTCTCGCGGACTTGCCGTTGCTTGCAAGCTGACTCTTTTTGTTTAATCTTCGTTCTTCTTTTAACGAGACGTTTTGAGAGCGAGCTATAGCGAGAGCGCAAAGAGTTCGGAGGAACGGGGAATGCGGAACTTTAGAAATAAACGGAATTCGACGAAGCCGGAATTTTTACGTCTTCGGAAGTTTTCCAATTTATAAGTCTTATAAAGATCTGTTAACAAATACGTGTTTTTCTTACTGTAATTTCTACTTCTATGATTGTACATATGTGTGTGTGTATGTTGTATACTAAAGTTTGTTTGCGGTTACCAGAACAGCTATAAAGGATCATACGCTTTGCGTTTTGAGTATGTTCTCTCTCTTTCTCCATCTTTCTCTTTGCGAAGTTCGACTCCGAATAACCTTAATTTTCGCGGGCTTAAATTCGTAATTTTCGATAATTTATTTTGTGCTTGCAAGAACATACCCCATCAAGACTAATAAGCTAATAAAAAGTAAGAGCTTTGATCGTAATAATGGCTTTGGTCATTCATCCTGGCCTGCTCGAAATTAAACTCCCCGCCTGAGATTATTTTCTTAGCTTTCGAAAGCTCTCGGTACCTATACATGTATTATCGAGGGCTTATCCGGCAAATGGAAAGTAAGGAAGGGGGGGGAGGAGTGAATGGAAAAGGTTTCGTGAGAAGGAATTCCCCGACTTACAACGACCTTATTTTCTTCGGTATGGCGCACGTAACGCCCCGGGATAACAACATCACGTAGACCCTTATACGTATATATGCCAATCCAGTATGTTTCTACAGTTATACTCTAGATAAATGTGAAAAAGTAGCGAATAAAAAAAGGTAAAGGAAAAAAAAGAATTTTAAATATATTGCAACGTATAAAATTTTATTGAAAAATTCATATCCATAAAAACTAAAATTTAACGTCTAGTACTTCACATTATTTTACTCTAAAAAAAAGTAATTTTTATAATTTCACATAATTTATATTTCAATACTTGAAATTTTGATAAGATTAAAAAATATGAAAAAATTTAAATGAAAATCTTGCTGTGAGCTCATTAAAATGTCCATCAGACGCAGTAGTAGTCAGTAGCACAGCAGGGGCAACGCACTTCGCGGACTATCGCGTCATGAGCACACAGGAATCCCAAGACGAGTCAAAACAATTTTCAGAAGCAGAGCCGTCAAGAATCCGTGGCAGTCGCAAGTTAAAAAGAGGGAGTTGAAGCATGAGAAGAGAAAAAAAGAGAGAATACAGTCAAGAGTCCTGTGTCTCGCCGCAGGGCAAGGAGAGACTGGCGCAAACAAGGTAGTAGTGGCTTCTGCTATAAGTCGCGGTGGTATAGCTCGTTACGCGTCCTCGTCTCGGCCGCAAGCTTCCGTATAATTTAAGTTGATGCGAGTTATATCCACGGCTTGCCCGCCTGGCTTGTAAAGCCCCGCATAAGCTTATATTATGCGGCCTCTCTTTCCTACTTCCACTACTTTTCAGCCGACATCGCATAAACAGCGACAGTGCCGCGAAGTCGCGCGTCTTCCCCTGGCAGCGCGTTATATTAAGCAGCGCATTCTCCTCCACTAGCGAGGACAACGACGACGACGACGACGTTGGAAAAGACTACTAAGACCCGGATCGATTTTAATTAACTCTCACGCAAAGTTTATTCGCCGCTTCTTCTTTGCTTTTCTTTTTCGGGGTCCCAAGAGCTACTCGACAAAAGGGGGAAAAGAGGAAGGTATCTTATCCGCTTTGGTGCCGCCGTCGCAGTGTGCGATGTCTTGGCTTTTTGATTTCGATAGGTTTCCTTCTCCGTTTTTATCTCGGCGAGCCTTTCTTCACTTTGCTAATTAAAAAAGAGGGCGAGCAGCGTCGTTATCGGAATAGAACAAAAGGGACGACCAGCTTCGGCGTCTTTGAAATGAAGCGGTGCAATTATCTTGAAGCTCATTGAATGATTCGACTACCTAATATTCATTACATAGTCGATGAAAAAACTTGCACAAAAATTGATATTACAGAAATTACAATTGAAATTTTTTTCCTTCTCTTTTTTTTGTTGTTGTAATAAACCGGAAAAATAATAATCTGTCTTGAAAACTGCAGTCGTAGTTCAAATACTTCGGAGCACAGCAGTACGTCAGTTTATTGCTCATCCGGCTCAAGCTCAGCAATACGAGTTTTTGTAGCAAAACAAACACAACACATTGGAAATGAGGAAAAAGAAAGATAGGGGTTTAGCTTATTTTTTTTTTTGGTTGTACCGAGACCGAGGAAAAACTGCCAGCCGACCAAAAATTCAGTGTTCACATAGAGATAGATACCTGCTGCTTTGGTGTGGATTTCTTTCTTGTTTCAGAGCAGAGCAACGTTAAAAAGCTCGCCTTAAAAACTGCTGAGCTCAGCAGAAGTTGCTTCTATACGCTAGAGAACGAGTAGGTAGCGGCTGCCTCTCCGAAAGAGCAAGCTCGAGCTGCCGGAGGGGGGGGGGAACGTTTCCGGCAGACTCTCGCCTAGCTGTTCTCCGTCGCTCGTAATCCCAAATGCCGGGACACGAGTTCTCTCGAGTGGAATAACAGGCCGTATTCTCTTCTCCTCCTCCACCCCCCTTCTCCCCCATCTCATCCTCCTTGAGGCAACCAGCAATTAGGTCACCCCTAAGCTTCTCTGCTCTCTTCCTCTTGGCCCAGCAGTCCACGTGCTGCTTCTTTCTGCCTGCTGCTCTTTCTCATCCTCGTCCCAAACGCGCGGACGTGCATTTCCAAAAGGTTCGGACGCTTCTTCTTCTACTCTTTCTCCTCTTCTTCAACTAACCGCGCAAGGAGCTTCCAAGAAATTTTCCAATCTCTTTTTTCTTTTCAGCTTTTACGTTCGCTCACCCGTACAAGGCCATTCAACGACCTCAAGATCGTCTCATGTCTTCTATCGACGTTACTCGTCGAGAATTTTCTCTATTATTATGTATACACCTATATATGACGTAAATCATGTTTCTGAATGATTTATTGGCTAACGTCAAATTGACCTTCGATATTTCACGCGTAGGTCTTTACAAATTTCAGACCTTCAATCTCGAGCTTTTGGCATTTTTTTTCCTTTTTTTCATCTACGCACGTGTTCTATTTATAGCGTTTTTATAAGGCTGAAAATTAGGCAGGTTATACCATTAAGTGGTCCTAGAGATGATTTTTGATGGATGACTCTTCATCTTCGTATATTATTTTTGTTCGAGTAGATTTTGGAATTTTTATTAAACTTACTCAGAGCCAATTTTAAAAATTTCTCTTTTCATGTACCACGCACTTGTATCATTATTATTGGTAAATCATGTAAAAATAAAGTGTAAAATCATATAACGTATATATAAATTAAATAAAAAATTTCAATTAAACCTATATATACTTCTACATTGTACGTTTGTCAGAGGTTTGATAAAAATTCACTCGAATGGAAAATACGAGCAAGCCCTCGTTGCTGAACTCACGCATCGCTGCTTCGCAATCGACACTCCCAGAGTTTTTCTCCTGTAAATCGTATGCTCGTTGAGTGAGCTGTAAACAAACAAACAATCAACGAACAACCCAACGACATGGACAATTGCTGAAATTTAACTAGCTGCTCAGCTTATTTCCAAGCTCAAACTTTCAATTGCGACATTTTCAATCATTTTCCAAATGCTATTTTCAATTTTCTTCTTTTTTTTATTTTTAACTTGATTCGTTATTTTTCGTGTAAATATTTTTTATATCAGTGACAGTTATAGCAGTATATTATTGACAGCTAAACTATAGAAGCTTTAAAAAAAGCTTGAAGTTTAATAAAAAAAAAATCATAAAGCGAGGGTGGCGTTTCATATACCTCAAGCAAGTTGCGTAATTGACAACAAAAAATCTCGTTCCAGGGAGACTGTGTCCCGGTAGCACACAGAGAGAACCCCCTGAATAATTCGTTGAGTGAAAAATTTCGAACTTGCTGTGCGGCGTTCTATATATATCGCGATATTCCATTGTTCAGCGCAAGCTCTATTCTTTCTTTCTCTTTTCGCCGGAAAATTTGCCCATGGCGAGCGACGAATAAACAATCAGCGAGACTGGCACTTTTATTGGCATGTCCCAGCCTTTTTTTTTCTACAAAGCTCAATTCTCGATTGTTATGCCCGCGCTACTTTGCCCCCTTTCCCCATTTGACCGAGTCTTTTTTTTTAATTCTGCTTATCGTACTTTTTGGTAATCTGAGTTATTTTCCAGTGGGTTCAGCTTGTTTTCTAGCATTTTTTTTTCTTTTCTAAATTTATTTCCTTTAGTAAAAGAATGGTGGATAGAATCTGTCATCGATCTATTCGTGATCTGATTGGCTTTCATTGCAACCTGATATGTAGTGTGATTGGTTTACAAGAACCACATGGTTTTATCGTGCCCAAGTTTA
Organism: Leptomastidea abnormis; assembly: GCA_030522805.1. Classification (NCBI taxonomy): domain Eukaryota; kingdom Metazoa; phylum Arthropoda; class Insecta; order Hymenoptera; family Encyrtidae; genus Leptomastidea; species Leptomastidea abnormis. The sequence goes on from JAPYZE010000405.1 coordinate 76,117, forward strand.
AAAT
>JAPYZE010000406.1:0-62838 GCA_030522805.1 Leptomastidea abnormis
TATATATATATATATATATATATATATATGTATATAATTGCGGGCGCAAATAAAGAATATTGTCGTCTGTTTACGCATACCTGACAAGTGATGCAGTTGGTGAGTTGTGCGCGCTGTGAGTTACCAGATGACAGCAGCCAGTAGTAGCTAAGTGCGATGATGACAAATGCTCCGGAAAAAGATTAGAGGCGCATAATGGAGCAGCTCCAGAGCAAACTGGCCGGGACCTCCGAGCCTGCTGATGATTGCCGTGCGATCTATTGAAGTTTGCGAATCCCACATGCCCTTGGGCGATACACTGTAATTGGAGATTAATTGATTGCTCCTGCTGCTGCTGTTGCTGCTGTGGATCGTGTATCTGATGCTGATATGGGGAGCAACGAGGACGACGTGTGCTGGTTTCACGGCGATCTTTCACGGGAGGACGCGGAGAAGTTGCTTGTTGAAGGTCGCTATGTCTTGGTGTTTGGATGCTTTGTTAATTCAGCGTTTTTTTAATAGCATCTTTCAAAGCTTGATGGGTGAAAGGCGCTTTTTTTACTTTATGCGTCTGGTCATTACTTCTTTTTTTCTCCTCAGATGGTGAAGAGGATGGGACTTTCCTTGTGAGGGAGAGCAGCTCTTCCTTGGGAGATTATGTTCTTTCAGTATTGTATGATGGTGAAGTGATTCATTACCAGATTAGAAAGCACGGAGAGGATGCTTTCTTTTCCATAGGTGAGAAGAATTTTTTAAGTTTGTTTACAATGAGATTTGCTTTAATCTTGTAATTTTGGTTTGATAATGATTAATTGTATTTTAGATGATGAGACAACTATACATGGCCTAGACACTCTTATCGAATATTATCAGCAGGAAAACCATGGGCTAATTACGGTATTAAAAATACCTCGCAAAGGATTACCACCTCCACATGATGCAAGAAGACATGGTCGCATGAATCTATTGCACAGAGCCACAATACAGGTAAAATGCGTTATTAAATAAAGATTTGAGAATTGTATTTTATTTTTTATTAAAACAAATATAATTTTGCATACTATTATATGTTTTCAGAGAAATTATACAATAGTGTCTGAACTTTTGAAGTGTGGCTACAGAAGTTTGGATGCTAAAAATCAACTTGGTCAAACAGCAGTTCACTTGGCTGCCAAAGATGGGGCTGATGAAATATTAACTAAACTCATTCAGAGTAATGCCAGTGTAAATTGTAGGGATACTGCTGGTTACACTCCTTTACATGTAAGATTTTTTAAAATTATTTTAATGTACATAATAATTATACCATCTTACTACATCTCTATATTTTCTATTTTCTTATAAAAGCTTAAGAACATAGGAAAAGTATCAATCAGGTAAAATTAACTAGAAACCCGTTTTTTATATAAATGTGATGTTTGTTATTACTTAATTATGTTCTGTGTTTGTAATCATTTTTTGTGTTACTTTTTTACTTTATGTAGCCATGTTTTGACATTTTATTCAATTTTTTAAAGCTTTTAAAAAATTGTATGCGCTAATCATTTTTGTACAATACCAATTTTAATCAATGTTTTTAGTATGCTTGCCAAAGTAATTTACCAAACACTGTGCAAATATTGGTTACTGGAGGTGCCAATATCCAAGCTCGTCACACAGAAACAGGTGAAAACTATTTTAAAATAATTCAACTGTAGTTGTTCATAAGCTCTTAAAATTTTCTTATATATTTAATTTAAAAAATCAATTTTAATTAACAAAAACAATATTTTAGGAATGGTGCCATTACATGAAGCAGCAAGTAGAGGCCATCGGGAAGTAATAGAAATTTTACTTGCAGCAAATGCACCTGTAAATCCTAGAACACTAGATGATGATGTACCTGCTGATCTTGCAAAAATTAATGGTCATTTGGAGTGTGAAAAACTTTTACGTAATAAACATTTAATTTTTTTTTAATAGTCTCAAATTTGTTTACTTTACAATTGATGTTAAAAATTTTAGGGAACTATATCAGACCTTCAAAAGAAAAATTATGCGACTGGTATCATGGCACCCTTGATAGAATGGAAGCTATCAATCTTTTGCACAAAAGTGGAGATCAAGACGGATCATTTTTAGTTCGATTAAGCGAAAGACACGATAATATTCGCGTGCTCACGGTCATGTATAATAAGCAAGCTTATCATTTTCAAATTCAGAAGCAGGTAAAAATAAGTTAATGATGCTTTTAAAAATTACTCATTCAATAATTAAATTAAATTAAAAAATTAAATTTGTATTTATAGAAAAACTTCCTTTTCATTGATAATGGCCCATATTTACCATCATTAGAGCATGTCATAGAACATTATCGATGTATGCCGGATGGACTACCAGGATTATTAATGCATCCAATCAGACCTGTGCCCAAGCCTCCTATCCCAGAAATGCCTCCATCAATATTTAATGGGGTAAGACATAGAAAAATTATTATTAAATTAATTGCACAATTTAAATATGTAATAGTTCAATCCATTCGAATAGGATACTCTGAAAAAGAAAAAGAATTCAATCCCAAAAGCTACCCCTGAGCCATCGGATAAGCCATATTTACAATCAAATAGTTCTAATCAGATACAAAATTACAATACTAGTAGCCATAACGATGATGCCGATCTTCATAGTGCCGTTCCGGCGATTGTTGAAAATGATGCCGACGATAACGAATCCGTGCCTGTAAATAAAGGTATTTACAGTGTTGAATAAATAAAGTGTAATATAATAACTGTTAATTAATTTGTCATGTATTTTTATCTATAAAAATAGTATTCATTCCTGGAGAAAATATAATTCTTGGAGAAGTATTAGGGGAGGGTGAATTCGGAGCCGTATATGAGGGACTTTATGATTCACCATCCGGCACTCAAGATCCCGTTGCGATTAAAATGTTAAGAGACACGCACAATGCGGCCACTCGTGAAGAATTTTTAAGAGAAGCTCGATTAATGATGACATTCGATCACCATTGTATAGTCAAATTGATTGGATTTTCAGAAGGCCCACCTTTGTTGATGGTATTTAGTAATTAGAAAATAAAAGTATTACTATTTATAATATTTCGTACATTCAGTATGTGAATTTTTTTGCAGGTACAAGAACTGGTATCACTTGGCTCCATGCTTGCCTATCTTTTAGAATTTCCCGACAGAATCAATCCAAACTACGAGCTTAAAATTTGGGCTTCTCAAATTGCTTGTGGTGAGTAACATGCATTCTCCTTTTAAACTTTACTGGAATTTCTATTTTATGTTTTTGACGTTTTTAAAAGGTATGCGGTATTTAGAGGAACTAAGGCTAGTTCACAGAGACTTGGCAGCAAGAAATATTTTACTGGCCTCAAAACATCAAGCTAAAATAAGTGATTTTGGTTTATCAAGAACATTTGGTTCGAATGATTATTACAAAGCTTCAGCTGGAGGAAAATGGCCTATAAAATGGTTTGTATTTTACTTTGTACAAACAAAACATGAAAAGTAGTAGAAACTCTTGCAACAATGAAATTTATTTTTAGGTATGCTCCTGAATCTTACAATTTTGGCACATTTTCACATGCAAGTGATGTTTGGAGTTTTGGAGTGACATTATGGGAAATGTTTTCTTTTGGAGAACAGCCATATGATGATAAACGTGGCGTTGAAGTAAGTTTATATTTTACAATATCTTGTTACCATTGAACTTGCATTTTCTTATTAAGTTTTATTTAAAAAAAAGAAACATAATCATTTTTAGTATATTAATATCGTGTTTTAAAAGTAATATAAAATTATGTTTTCACTTTGAAATTAATCGTTTGATTTCATCACACAGGTAATTGATCTCGTAGAAAAAGGTGAAAGACTGTTGCAGCCGGAAAAGTGTCCAGATAATGTGTATCAAGTAATGAAAAAATGCTGGTCTTACGATCCTTCCGATCGGCCCACGTTTAAAGAATTAATAGATATTTTTAGCAATGATCCCGAGTACGCTAATATTCGCGAGCTTATAACGGCTGTCAACATTAGCTGATGATTCACAAGCAGTTACTTTGAGCTTGATTGTTACAGTTGCCTTTGAGTAGCTTTTTAACCAACGAACTGATAAAATTTGTACGCTTTTAAAATTTTATACATATTTTACGATCTTTTTAATGAATTATATATATTTATATATATATGTTTAAATATATTTTACGATAAGTAATGTATAATACGTATTACCGAATCGACAAACTTTTATTATAGATTTTTTTATGCTAAGGACATTTGAAAAATAAAGAGAACTTCATTTGAAAAGAACCGATGAAAATTTATTAAGACTATTTTATCAAGTTGTACAATTGACGTGACAGAAAATTTAATCGTCACATATTTTGTCACGTTGCAAAATGCCATTACTCCATTATAAAACAATCGTATACACAAAATATTTTATGATAATACATAAAGAACGCTTATATTGTAGTTTAACATAGATTAAAATTATAGATTTAATGTCGATCCGCAGTAGACTTGGACTAGACTGGCGTACCGATTCTTTGGAAATTCATTATTTAAAAATCAAAATAAATTTTGTTTGTCATCAAAGTCTATGCGATAACACTAACAATTCCAAATCCACTTAATCATAACGCGAATCACTGTCTCTGTAGTACTAAAAGTTACGTTACGTCACCGTTTCTACTTGGAATGCATAAGTTTATTCCTATAAATCAAAACTGTTTCTACTTTGCTGTTTAAATAAATCATAGTCCATGAACGGTTTAACATTATAAAATATATAAATGATTGTAAAAAAGAACTAATTTAGCGAGGACACTTATAAAGTGTAACATTTAGTTATCTAATCCTCAAATTTATTTTTGCATGAATTTCTATTTTTATAAAATTTCACCGTGAATTAGAATCCAACGATAAATCCATAATTTATATTTATATAAAACGGTAATTCTAATTTTATACTTCAAACAAATAATAACACTAAAAAAGTTCTTTGCCTAAAGATACTTTTCATGTGTATTTTGTACTGTTTAATTAGATTACTCTTAAACCAAAATTCAACGGTACACAGTGTACCCTTATTTTATTAAAAGGCAAAAATGACTTTTATCTAGAAAATTTTACTAAATTTTGTCTTATTTACAAACATAGTATATACAAACAAAAAGATATAGATTACGCTCTGCAATTATTTTTTTTTATTAATTTTTTAGCATCCCAGTCATTTTAAAAGCGTTTACTTGTGATGTAATCTTTTTTTGCGACAGTTTATTTTATTTATTCAATATCAAATTTCAGATGTACTAAAAGAATTCAAAATATGGAATCCGTAACGACTACTCATGAATAACATTTCAAGGTATAATGAAACATTCTTTATTTACGTATTATTTCCATACAAAAGATTACGACACACGCAAGTTCGCATCGCAGAGCGTCAGCTCTTTCGGCTTATATATATATTTATAAATTACATTTGCCTTTTAAAGTGAAGCAAATAAAAAAGGAAGAACGAAAAAATAAATAATAACGGAGACTAACTCTATGTACAGAACATTAAATCCCCGATTCAATCATCCCGGCGAGGAGTTAATTAAACGATGTTGGAATCCCGTAGAATCAAAAAACTATCATTCCCTTTTAGCGCAAGCTCCCAAGATTAAGAGAATTTTCGATTCACATATAAATCAGCTGTATCTACGTACGAATACTAAAAACGAAAAAAAAAGTAATATGCTTAAAAAGTTAACGATCTTGGTTGACAAATTATAAATTTCCATCTCCTTTGGATACTTTTTAACATAACTTTTAACCAAAATAAATTTTTTTTCTTCGCTCATCGCTTAGTTTCTATGTACATGCATGCGCTCGGGACGTGACATCGGGACCAGCGCACCACCTCGATGATTTTTTTTCTTTTTATTTTTTACGTAAAATGTTTTTTTTTGACATTTCCTTGCCCGCTTGTTCGCTTTCAAATAATACGCGCAAGCATACATCATACAGATTCACAAAAAACGCGCACATGCACAGTCTCTCGTCCCGTGTGCATCGACTCAAAAAAGCACGATGTCGCCATCAGAATAACGTGCAACAACGTGCGATAACGCTTTATTTCCTTTCTTCGTCTTATCACCACTTTTGTACTTTTTTTGCTCATTTAATCGAGCTGGTAAAAGTGCTGTGCGGGCAGTTTTTGTTTCACTCCCTGTGAAATCTGAGATTCTCAACTGGCATCTAACATTGCCATTAGTGAGAATCTCATTGCACACAGCAAAAAGTGATAAATAACTTTGACTCTAAAAATGACAAAAAAAAGTAGTAAAATTCATGCTCGTAGTTTTAAAAGTTTGAAATTTAATCATTTTAGGAGTCTTGTTATCACTTAAAGATTAGCGGTACCAAAAAAACATTCATAAATTATTTTTTGCTGTATCATCCGATAAATACTGTAATTTTGTTTAAAAAATTTTGGACTACCAATAAAATTATTTAAATACATTGTCATTACGTTAAATTAAGTGTTTGATTTATAGAAACGAATAATTGTATTACAGATAATTATTACATATAAATCGGATTAAATTCACAAATTGAAAACATTTTAGAAATTTTTACAAAACTTGTATAAAATTTTGTTTTCATTTGACACAATTTTTCTAAAAAGCATCTTTTTGACAACAATAAATTACATAAATTTTCAAGTTGGAATAACCCAACCAAAATTCTATTTCAACAATGCCGTTAAAATAATCGACATCTAAAAAAGGTATCTATAGTATAAAATATTAAAAAAAAGTTGCTTTTTAGAATATTCAAATGAAAACAATATTTAACATTTCACTTATCGAAAATTCTAGTGAAACGGTATAAATGAAGGAAAGTAATAAATCACGTCATTCAACGCTTATAGAAACGCAAACGAGCCTTCGCACACGGGAATAGAAGAAAAAAAAAATAGGCGAGAGACAAAATTCAACGGTCACACATAGAGAGCTACACATAATATAACGCATAAACGAATCACAAGGAAATTAGAATTAAAAAGGCTGGTGGGTTTGAGGTGTCGTATTCAGAATCAGTCCCAAAACCAAGCGGCTAATAATCATTATTATCATTAATTATTATCATCATCATCATTATCATCGCCTGGCCCTTCGCGTCCGCGCGATCGCGGAGGTGGTGCAGTGGAGCCCGAGATCCTCGGCTCTGCCGAGCAGACGAGCAGCAGCGGTATCACGCCGGCGTATATTAAAGCGCTCGACGCCGGCGCGTTTTTTTCTCTTCTCAAATTTGGAGGATCAGACCTGCCCGCCGACGTCGGCTTGATATCTGAGCGTGAGGTACTCCGCGGCCTCGGTCATCCGGCTGATGCTGCGGTGCAGACCGCGCAGGTGGCGTCTGAAATTTTCAGCCGCGATGCTGGCGAGTCGGTCGTTCGGCTCCTCTCCCTCCAATCCCGAGTCGTTTTCGATGCCTGTATCGGAATCAGAGTCGGAGGCCGAGCCACTCGTGCAGGAGGCGGACGATGAGACCACCGAGGAGGCCGACTGGACGCTCTGCATCGATGTTGTTGATGGGCATCTGGCGTGACCGAGACGGGCGTGCTCTTGCGCGGCGGCCTGCGCCTTTGTACGCTGAGCTTCTGCGTCCTGAAAGATTAAAGAAAAAATAGAGAGGATTAGAATTGATTGGTATTTGTGGTGGAGTGGCTTTTTTTTGAGGTTTTGGAGAATTTGGTGAAAAAAATTGTGTTTAGCGGTAGTTTCTTATTTGGTATTGAGATTAGACAGAATGTGGGGTCGAATAAATTTTAAGGCATTTTTTAAATCTATTTTAAAGTAAAAAAAAAGAACAATATAACTGGAATTTACACATAAATTGGAAAACATTTTTTTGGTTTCTTTTCTATTGTATATAGGAAAAACCCAGAAAGATTATTAAATGTTTTAGTGTTACCGTTTTTATCAAAATCATATTTGTTATCGGTCATTTAGCTTAAAAAAAATGCCTTGTTCATTAGAAATGTGTAATTTGAAAAAAAAAAAAAATGAAATAACTACAAGAGCTCGGTAAAAAAAACTATACAAACAGTAATTAATGCGTTAATTAAACTGTAAGAGAGTTCAATACTTTGGAAACTTTGTTATCTCATTCAATTTATCATATGATATTATTATTTAACACAGAAAATAATAATAATTTTTTTTTATTTTCCAATTACAACTTACGTTTTAGAACTTCTGATGAAATATTATATAAATTATAAAATTCTGTAATTTTCAAAATTATTCAAGTTTGCAAAATGAGAAACTACAAAAAAAAGTTAAGAAGGTAGTTAATTTCCTTGAAAAAAAAAAAAAAAAAAAAAATTAAAGATCTTTAAACGAGCCATAATCACATAAAAATTATCAATCATCTCTCGTAAATACTCAGCAGCATAATAAAAATTATCAAGTCATAATAAAAAACAACATCAACAAAAACAAAAAAAAAAGAAAAGAATTTTAATAATCATTATAAATACCTCTTCATCAGCCAGAGCAGCAGCAGTTGGATTTTCCTGTGACCATAGAAGTTCAGTTTTCATCTGATTAACGACGTTGTAAAGTCTGAGAAGATCCGTGTTGTAAAATACGTCCTTGACGGCGTGTTTGCCGGTTTTCTGGCATATGGTGTCGTTGGTATCACCGACCGCGAGATCCAGCAATCTACTTGGCACTAGAATCGTCTCCTCCATTTCGCTTACGGTGCGAACGAATTTTTCCATGGTGTTGAGGATACTGGCGTTACTGAATTCTGATTCCTCGTGCCTGGCGATCCTCCGCAGATTGCACCTGGAACAAAAATACAAATTAATACAGATTAAATTATGGAATTTTGTTTTTTTTTTTTTTGGTTTTCTTTTAACTGGTTATTGGTCATAAAAAAAATTCTTTTTTTGGATCGTAAAAGGTGTAATTGATTTTCATCTCAAAATAGATACAATTTTTTTTCTTCTATTTTTCATTAATGCGTCTTCTAGTAGCTTCTATTGAATAAATTGAAAAGAGCATAAATTAGACTGCTTAAATAGCCAGATGTATACGCGTAATGAAATACGTCGACCTCTTCTATACGTAAAATATACAAATATAGCCTCAGCTATATATCAATGCGAGTATAATTATATACCACATATCTCTCTAAAGGAAGTATTCCAAAAATTTTCCGACCAAACATTAACTGGAAAGAGATATAGACACGAAGTGGAAGCGCCAGTTAATTAGCAAGTCATCGTTTTAGCGACGTCGTCGTCAAATAGCAAAAAAAAAATTTATATGTGTAAAACTCATGTGTACGTTGGATTGAAAGAATGCAAATAACGAGTAACTGGCAAACGGGAAATTTAACGTGATGACGTATGTGTTGTGTGTGTGTGTGTACTCGACGCACATCATGATTTAATATTAATGAGAAGCGCGCAAGTTTATATATCCACTATGTATACAAACGTGTATTATAAAAGAATGCCGTTTCCTTTTTTTTTCTCTTACATACTACTGTTACAATATATATCTAATTTAGTAAGATAAATTAATTATGTCAGTAAATTTCCTTTGATATAGGTATATGATAATATTTCGATTTATGAGAGAATATAATTTTTATTGCACAAAACACGAGATGATGACTGAGGCTCAAAGTTCAAAACAATGCTACGTCGAGTATAGTGATCCATTTAAGATAATGCAAAGATCAGACTTAATTAATCATTATACCAATATAATTACTCGTATTTCTAGAATTTTCACAAAGTTGAATCTACTGCTATTACTACGTATTCTAGAATAAAATTTTTTTTGTAGCTGTTAGCACGTGTGCAATCAATCGACAATTTCAACATTAATTGTCACTTATAAGACTTGAAAAAAAAAGTAAAAAAGAAAAAAAAAATAAGCGCCAGTAATTCAAGATTATTGCCAAGCTGTTAAAATCTCTTTCGCTTTTTCTCAGACCGACATCAATAATTACGCTTAGGCTGTGAGAGAGTGGACTTTGGACAGCTTGGGTGCGGAGAAAGAAATTTTGTGGAATTATATATGTTGACCTCGATTATATCAATTTATATATGTATATAAATCGCTACAGTCTGACAACTCAACAAATCCATACCTACACAACACTTTTCTGTTTCTCTTTTTCAACTTTGCGTTGACTCAGCGAATAAGGCCGTTAAAAAATCTTTAACGATTTCGTTATATGTATCTCTGTATCTATATACGTTTCGTCGTTTGGAAAATTACCAAGCCTTATATCGCACACTGGTACAAGTTAGTAGTTTCCGCTGCAATTTGACCTATGCCTGCCTTTTCTTTTAAACCGAGAAAATGAGAGTTGAATCGAGATTTTTTTAAACGAGTCTAAATGAAATCTCAAATTAACTGCCTTCGAGAGAAAAAAAAACGTATGGGCTAATGACGCGAGTTTTGCACTAAAGTCCAACTTTTTTGTTGATACAATAAGCTGTATCGATACACTTTAAGCTGATATTATGTGGTTATAAAGTTTTTTTTTAAAACTATTGGCATTTTATATCGAGATATATCGGGTTATTACATGTTGAAAAATATTTATTTTCCGCGAAAATTGAATCAAGCGAATCTGTGTGCTTCAAAGGTCAGCAGCAAATCTCTCACCCGCCAAAAATCTTATTTCAACAATCTTTCCCAACGCAAAAGCCCGCGCCCACAAAGCAAACATGCTCAGTCATCTACCTTACCTATTTATCGGATAAAAATGTTATGTGTTAAATTCTTGAGATCTCACGTACTTCCCCGTGAAAATAAACGAGGCTGGTCGGCCGTGAATGGCACTTATATATACCACCTTCTAACAAAAGCACGAAATTGATGAATATGCGCTGGTGAATTTGCCATGCAAAGCTTTGATTGACCCCGCTGCTACGTCGTTTAGAAAATCTCACGAAAAAAAAAATATGTAGTGTATTGTGTGGTAATTCTTGGTCGTTGACAATCGACATTTTTTAAATTCGAAATTTCATTGATGCTAGCTTCTTGTTTTTTCTTTATTTAATTCGATCGATTTAAAATTTATAACTATGCGAAACATTTAGAAGGTTTATTTTTTTATAAAATTGAAGTGTGAAATTCTGTACGGAAGTCTTATGGTACTGTGGCTGCGAAAATGCTAAAATGAACGATGATGCGAATACTGATGAATCGACTTGACAATATTTGCTTGTCTTTGCTTATTAAGCTAAAGAATTTTCTTTATTGGATTTTTCTTTGTTAACTCTAAACTAACTGAGTAATTTATACCGTGATATTTATTTTGGCAACAAAGTAAATGAATAAAACAATAAAAGAAAATAAATAAAAATTTTTTTTTTTTCAATTCTTTGAAAAATTAATCTTGAAGTGGATTGTATCGTTATAAAAAAAAAAGAATTGCATCATATATAGATATTGCACAATTTTGTTTCAAGTATAGTTATACAACCGTTGGAAGATTTAAAAAGAAAAATTAATCCTTTAAGAAAATTTAGAGGTCAAAGACTAAGCTTATATATGTTTAATAATACAGGCACGATGAGTTTATTGTCAAGAATCAACATTGATTGTTGGATATGTCAGATTGGTTAACCGCTCAATATAGAAAGAGAAAGATGTGTAATTTTTAATAAGAGTAATTTCAAAATACTAATGTCTGGTATAATAAATTTGAAAACTTAGTAATCACGAAAAACGTTCTACGACATTGTTTCAATTTATATCCTAAAATTCTATCAAAAAAAATTCTTCGAAAACAAGAATATTTCTTATTGATTTACGTCAAAAGTTTCTCGTCGGTTCTACCACACAAGGACAAAAAAAATTATAATAAAGAAAAAACTGAAATTTGAAAATGTTTGTCAAGTTTACAAGGAAGTTGATAAATTTCTAAATAAAAAAATAACGTGCTTCATCACACAAGCTGTATTAATTAACAACCATAAATTTACAATCACAGCGTTGTCACAGGTACGTCACCAGCCTTAGCACGTTCGTTCTCAACTCCCATACTATTCAATCGTTGGTTTCCTCTTTTTTGTATAAGCCCATTGCAGCCTTTTCACCTAATCTCCAGCATTGCCTGCAAGCTCTCAGCGCAAGCTCGCGTAAACGACCTCAACCTCGCGGTTTATCGCACTTATATAGAAACCGGCTGATTTTAATCTCGAGGATTCAGACCATGTAGATATATACACAATATGGTAGCGCAATCACTAGCTCCCTACGTCTGACGTCGACTCGATTTGAGTACGTATAAAAAAACCTTGTGCCTCGCGCGTACATCCAACCAACCGATGACATAACTTAATTAAGCCGTCGTGACGAGAATGTGCAAGGAGGATCAAAGCAATGAAAAATAAGCTATACGAATAAACACCAGTGGAACGTTCAAGAGGTGGTGGTAGCTAGAAAGTTCAAACTGCGAATTTCCCTGTCATTGATACGTACACACAAGAGCGAATGGCCTTATGGTTCGGGGCCGTTGTCGCGCAGACACATATCAGCCTTGGACTCGAATGGCTTTAGAATCATGACATATACCTACCTACACACACACACACACAATCAAGCACGTCCGTAATTGCGCTTGGACGTGCAACAGGAGCATACTCCCCCAATAGCAGCAATCCTTAATAATCACTGATGCTAAAGCTGAGCTTGCGGCATATAATATGCGTTCGTAATGGATGACGCGGAGCTTTTGACCGTTGAGTAATCCGCGCTTTGCTGTTACTGCGGTAATGTGTATATTGAGCGGGGGAAAGGGGATTCACCGACTTTACGCTAATGTATTGAGAAACCACACGAATGGAGGAGACAGAATCAGTGGCAAGGTCGGAGTTGCTATACCTCGATATGAGCACGAGGTTATACATTATGTACTTTTTAAAAAAAAATAATGTATATTGAAAAGAATCACGAATTTCCTGGAAGTTGGTTTTTTAATCGGGAGCTTGCGAAAGTTGAGAGCGAAAACAAGTGTGAGCTGTAAGAGTATGGTGGATAATGCTCAAGTGGTTAAAAAGCGAATGGATGAGTTGATGATCGCTTGGTTATGAATGTTTTCAAATATAAAAATCCAGGTGCGAGTGTGACATGAGGATTGGAAAAAGATGTATTTATATATGTTTGAATTTGAGAAAAAGTTTTTGCAAAGGTAAGAGTTTGCGTGGTCGGCAACCGTCGCTGCTGTATATGCGATCGTTTTTATTTATGTACACTTTTTTTGTTCTTGAATTGATAACGAGGAAAAGATATTTTTGAAGCAATTTAACCGGTAATTACAGCGATACAGGAATTTTAATTTTACGCTGTATTTCATATTGATGAGAGGAGCTATTTTTAGAATAATATGTTTAGACTAGAGTGCAGTACATGAGATTTTAGTATAAATAAAAAATATAAAAACGATCTCTTGGCATAAAGATTGAGAGAGAGAGAAAAAAAAAACTTTGATTTCATTTCAAACCAGGAATCCCGCAAGCTGTGATTATATATAGACGATTCAGCGTCATTAAACTTTCTCTTTCTATATATCTACGACAGACAGTCATAAAAAGTATAATGAATATTTCGCTTTTATTTGCTCTCGTTTCGTAACATCACCAGCTCTTATCAACGTCAATTATACTTAAACATTTCAATTTGTTTATTATTATTTTTTTAATACGTCAAAATTATATAGTATACATGAAGTGATAAGGTTGTAAACTTTGAAAAATTACTGCAAACTTGTATCTATGTCTTGGTCTATGTTTACCTTGACCTTAAATTTAATCCTAAAAATAATGATGATCAGCCTATCATACATACAATTTAATGATCGATTGACAATGTTTTCACAACATTGTAATTTATCAATGCAAAAAGATGATAACAATTGAATATTTAAAGATATTCGATAAGAGAATTAAAAAAAGGAGGGAAAAAAATTCTTACATTTTGAAGAAGAGGAAGGAAAAAGAAAACAATAATTTACAAGTGAAGCAGATGATTTTCTCCGTCTACAAGGAAACTTGGATAAAGAAAGCCGTTTTGTGGGGGAGAGAGAAAAAGAGATAGCCACCCAAGATGTTCAAGGTCCAAGACGGATCTTACAATCACGGAACTAGCTCTCTTCTTATTTTATATACTATAGGTATATATAGTAAGATGCCTTAAAATTGCTCTTGAGATATCCAGTGTTCAAGGATTAATGTAAAAAAGACGAAAAAGAAGAGAAGAAATAAAAAATTACGCAATGCGACAAAAGTATCGGGCCATTTTTCACACGTTATTTAAATCGTTTAACGTCATCTCCAAAAAAAAAAAAAAATAAAATAAAAATAAAAATAAAAAAAAAGGTTCAAACGTATGGAAAAGAATCGTTCAATGAACTAATCAACAAGGATGCATAATGTAAATATTAATGTAATTTGCATACATACTATACGTTTAGAGTTTACATTATATGCGAGAGTATCCGTAAAATTAACATATTTTAATACCGGTTTAATACACCCGTCTACGTTGTTGTCGTTGTGTATGTTTTAATAATGTTTGATTGAGGAAACTTTTTTTTATAGCCGAAAAACTCGTTCGCAAAAAATTTTTATCACATGATTGAACGAGGGAAGCGGACACACCTGAATTTTGCGAGCTACGGTATAACTTAATTTTTTTTTTTTTTTTCATTTTGAAAAATTGACACTCGAATTACGTTTTAAAATTTTGATCGAAGATATAGACAGATAGATTTGTGACACTCATTTTTCACACATACCTGTTTTTACGATTTTTTTGCATCTGTAATCTCTTCCTGGTATACTTATAGAGAAATAAACTTATAACCTTCTTCACCAAGAGAGAGACACACACACAAACACACTCAGAATATATTTATTTGAAAAATAAAACTTCCTTATATTCTAATTCGTATACGTGTGAGAAATGTCTTTTAGCAAACAATGAAGAGACAATTTGAAAAAAAAAAAACTAGGTGATGTATACGTTTGCTATATATAAAGCAACAACTAACGATCTCAACAACGACTGAACGATTACTTGGGTAAGTCCCGGTCTTTTATATATACGCGCAAAGCAGCAGCAGCACTGCTTCTTTTTAAGATTTCGGAAGAATATATCTTTCTCTGACCGGGAGAGGAGCAACACTGGCCAGCAGCAGCAAGTCAGGCTTGCGTGTGACTATCTATCCGAAACATCGGCACCGCCTCCCGCTCCGCGCGTCTTGCTGCTGCTAAAAAATCACGTGACAGAAGTGAGAGAAGCAGCTCTTTCTCTTATTGCCTGGCGCAAAAAAAAAAAAAAAATTCCGTAGCAGAAGCCGAAAAGGATAGAGGGTGGAGGAAGTCTCATCTAGCATATCTAAAAATACACGAATTGTACTGTAGTTTATATATACGACGCAAAAGAAGGAAGAAAAAGATAGAAATAAAAAAAGCACGTGGTCGGTGAGTGGGATATACATATACAAGAGTGTATATACTCACAAGTCTTACACGCGCCGCTACATAAGACGTACGTGTACGAAAAGCCATTGGCCTTCGGCTTACGATCGAATGTCTATCGGGTGCGTCTATATAGGTACACACTAACTCTCGGCGTGGCGCGTGTGTGTATATAATAAAAACCCGCGAACGAACAGTGGATATAAAGTATATGAAGTTATAAAGAAGAAGGTGTGGAGGGAGGCAATGTAATGTAAGTTTACATACAACATACATACGTGTTACAAGTATCACGCGCTCGACTCGTGAGTGAGAGAGAAAGAGAAAAAGCGATTTTACACGCTGTTATATATTTATCAGTTGTTCATTTTTCTGTTTTGTGTATTTTATATCGATATAAGAGTATATTTGTATAATAAATGTATGTACATTATTATAATATGTCTATCTCGTACTATAAGACGTCCCGGTTTCTTTTCTTTTGATATAAAGAGGTATAAGTGAGGATGAGTAGCGTGTGCCGGGTTAAGATAGCACTTCTCTGATCACACATAAGTCACTAAGAGCTTGGGTGCCGTTAACTCTTTCTCTCACGTGACCGGTAATATTTTGATATATACTGAGAGACACTTTTTTTCTCCTTCTCTTCGACTTTTGTGGGAGGAGACACTTATAATCAATATCAACTTTGTATTTTTCCGCTTTATTTTAATTCTCACTTGAGATATACATTATATACACACATGTGGATGACTTGTGACAGAGAGAAAAAGAGAATGGATTTTAAAGAAGATGACACGCGGTCTCGGCGTGTCTCTCGTGCGATCTTTTTTTCCTTTTTTTTTTAAGATTAATATCAATAATTTTAACGCGGCTTGTGAGATTAATAAAGTGTCGCTAAGGTGTAGGCTTATTTAAAAAGATAATTTTTGACGGATTATACTTGTGATTGACAGCAATGAGCTTCTGATAATGTATCGATTGTTATAAGTGGAATATTACCAAAAAAAATCATGATACCTACTTAATATTAGTATATCTTATTATAATACTTATCACGCGTTGTTGTTAAGTAATATGATCGAAGTGCATTTATAATCAACTCGGACGATCCGCATTGTATCTTAACATTTATTTATTATCATTTTTTTTTTTTTTGTTTGATTGACAGTTAAATGCAAAAATATTCGTAAACAAATGTACTGGACTTGATTACTCCATTCAGATATTATACAATAATAATGATAATACATAAACAACATATTGTTGATACACAATTTTTTGCTTATCGTTATATATAAATATATATATATGCAAAACAACGAGTTGACGAAATATAAATTATAATCAATAAAATTTTCATAAGAGGCAATAATATAATGTCGAGTTCAAAATCCACGCTTAAGAAATGAATCAACTCAACGATGCACCAGTGAATATCGTTACTTGTTTAATTTGCGCAAGAAAAATTATGTATAAGAGACACATGCACACTGCAACCTGCAGCTACTCTTTTTACATTTCATTCTCCATAAGATTTTCAACGTCAACTGACCGACCAGTCTACTCCGAGAAAAAACTTTGGCTTCCTACACTCTGAGAAAATTTTATTTTTTTCTCTTCTTTTTTCCCTATAACGTACACTCGTGGTGGTGGTCCAGCATCAGTCGTGCACGTGATTCATGAATCGCGGTATATTATATACGACAGAGAGAAAGAGAGAGAGAGAGCTTGCGTCATCTCGAGAGAATTACGTGGTTCCCCTCTTTTAACGACGTCAAAAAATAAACATTTCGTATAATACGTAAAAGAATATCTTGGAATCTCGCGTTTTGCATATACTTAACCATTGATGCAGCAGTGTAAACACTCCCAGCAGCTGCATAGTATATAGCGTACAATGTACAAGTGCGAATGCTCTTTACGTTTTATGAATGTGTATATACATATAAGCATATACAAGATGGAAAATCACTCGAGAGAATCGTGGCTATTATATATCGTTATAAGAACATACACACACAACGTGTGTCAGCTCTCTCTCTCTATACTCATAGTAGTATAATGTATGGACCGTCGGGTGAATGACGCGACGAGCTTATCGGTAGCGGATATCGTCTGTTGAGCGTCTGGTAAACGCTTACTTTTTTATTCTCTTTCCCTCTCTCTCTCTCTATTGTCGATCTTTTACTCCCTGTTTCTTTTTTTTCTTTCTTTCTTACACTACCTATATAAATATACCTCTTATTCTCGATAAAGCGAGCGTATATCAAAAGCTTACAAAGATATATGTATGTGTATATGCGTAAGTTTACTCGAGATTACATGCGCGTGTTGCTAGCCGAGCGCAAAAATGCGAACGAGAATGCTAAATAAGCGGAGCAGCAGCAGCAGCAGCAGTATAGTAGCAATGAAAAATGGCAATTGAATGATGACACT
Source organism: Leptomastidea abnormis (assembly GCA_030522805.1). Lineage (NCBI taxonomy): Eukaryota > Metazoa > Arthropoda > Insecta > Hymenoptera > Encyrtidae > Leptomastidea > Leptomastidea abnormis. The sequence continues at coordinate 17,938 of JAPYZE010000406.1, forward strand.
TGAGCGATGCTGTGTTATATACTACTGCTGCTGCTACTCCTGCTATGCTGCGTGTGATGGCTAATTTGAAAGTTGTGATATATACCTATATACTATACCAGTCATCCTACATATATTATATCTATATACAGATGAAAGGAGACTCTCTCTCTCTCTCTTCTCTTGGGATTTTATGTAATCGGTGTACGTTTAGATATCTCTCTTGCGGTTAGATTGAATCTCTTAAAATCAATGCGTGTGTATATCTGTGTGTGTGGCTTAGTAGTTAAAGTCTATATACACAACGCTCGGATTCTTTTTTACTTTCCTCCTTTTTTTTTACTCTTTTATTCGTAATAGAAAAACGATACGTTATGGAAGCTAGAATTATAAACGAGTTCGGGAACTTACAATCGTGTATATTATACTAGCACGTGGATTGATATTATATTCTCATATAAAGTAATTATGCATGCGCATAGGATTATTATCAATTCAAAGAAATTTTCATGAATTTGTGTACGAGTAGCTTAGAAAAAAATTCACTTATTACAATAATCGTTTGACTCAACATAAAAAAATAAGACCACAAATGCACATATTATACGTCCTTTACAATACAAGTACTAAATAATTCAAAAGCTCTTCTTCCTGCCATAATGACACACATAGTAGGTATCGACAGCGCGCATTACAATGAAAAACCGATATATCGACAGGATCGACTTTTTCCTCCGCAGTCTCCTAACTTTTCTAGTGCAAACGCAAAAAAAAAGTTCGATTTCACTCCATAATATACTAATACACCAAAGCAAGTGTATGTGTTTGAGAATTACGATCTAAAATCAATAAAAAGTAAACGCATGTATTGGACATATAGTATACACAAACAGTATACACTTCGTTTCGCGTATAGAGCATCTCGATATCAATCAAGCTAAGTAGCCAGCCACACAGATAGTTTTTTTTTTTTTTTATAAAAACCTGGAGTCTTTGCTGCTGCTGCTGCTGCTGCTGCTGCGCAGAAAAGCCATGGTGCGGGAAAAAATTTATGCGCGCGCGTGCAAGTTACGCTGAGAACCGGAGAACGGCAGCGTGGCGATGAGGTAAGCGCTCGTATATACAGGTTGTTAGCTATATACCTGTTTCTATGTGTGTATATATAAATGTGTATGTGCTTTCTCGATTATGAGAGAGGCCGCAGGTTGAGAGACTGAGTGAGAGCGTTTTATATTGCTAAGTCGTTGCAACCGTTGCCTGTAGCCTGTAGCCTAGGTAGATAGGTAGGTATAGGCTATATCAGCTCGTATAGGTAGCTGCGGCGCGTGGCGTGGATTGCCGTGAAATATAATTCAGCCGGCTCAAGGACGCGCGAGCTCCAGTCTTTTGGCTTTCTTTTGACTGAGGGAATGTGTGTGTGCGTATAGGTAAGCGCAGTGTAACTGGTAATCGAGATATGGTGGAATATGTAGGTATGTATACCTGGGTATTATAGGCTAGTATGCGTTTTTGTGAGAGGAAATAGTTGTTGGTTGGAGTGTGTATGTGTGTGGACCGACCGCCAAGAATTAGTGGTGTAATGATATATGTCGTGTTTTGTACTGGATTTTTGTGCCAGCGAATGTTCTCGAATTAGAGGTCCTGATCTTGCTTGTTGCAATATAAAAGAAAATTCTAGTATTGCTTTGGAAGTTGGTTTTCTTATTTAGGCTATTTTTCCATAAATTGAAATTTATTGAATGTAGAAAAAAATTTATAAATTACTTACAAAGTAAATTTGTTCTTTTTAACAGGAAACATTTAAGTTGAAGCAAAGAACGATGAAATTTTCACTTCTTCAAATTCAATAAGATTCCACACTGAGCATATCAATTTCAAAGAAAATAATAAAAAAAATATAAAGTGACGTTTTTCATAAAATTCAATATTCATAAGTCTTTGAAATCAGAGAAAATTTCTCATCGATTGTAGCAGTATAGCTTATAGACATATTCGCTTGATTTTCGCTTTTATATTATACACACTTGCACGCGGAAGATAATAATGCTTCTATATTATAGAGAGCGCCTGAATGCGCTTCTCTCAATTTTACTCCCCACCCCCGCGAGATTCTCTATTTACCACACGATCTCTCTTTCTCTCTCATTCAGCAGCCACTGCCTGGATTTTCAGTGAAAGTAAAATAGGCGCTTGCGCACTCCCGCGACCATCACCGCACCAGGTTAACGAACGAAAGCTACACACACCACGCGACTCTGCAGGACGTCTTCTCCGTTACGTGAGAAAGTAAAACGAAAGAAAAAAATAATCAAGTGTTTCTCGCGACGGGGATGAAAAAAAAGGGCAGATGAATGGTCGTTAGTATCTATCTACTCGAACTGCGCGTTTCGATCACTCGACTATCGGTCTCGACCCCCTTGAAGCTTGCAAATTGGAGGCATCCGCATATGCGCGCGTCGATAAAAAAAAGAAGAAAGAAAGAAGAGTTGTTAAACGAGAGAGAGAGAGAGAGAGACTAACAACGACCTCGATCTACCCTCTTTTCTCTTTTCCCTTTGATTTTTTTATTTGTCGAACAGTGTGATGAGCTTCAAGTTTGAACGATCGAAAATAATAATTGGCTGCATTAATTTTTCAATGAAATGGATAAAAAAAGCAAAAGTTTAGAATATATTGAACGATGTGCAATTGTGAGAAATGAAGATGTTTGGTAGAAAATTGTAATATAATTGATGGAAAATTGAAAAATTACACAGTTTAAATGTTTCACCGGTGCACGACGTGTTGTATATTATACATTTATACATTTTTGCAAACTTTCTCCGCGGCCAGGTGACTGTTTTCTCGTATAGATAAAGCGAGAAGATGGCAAAGGTATGAGTGTGTACGTATGTATGTGTGATATAAATCGAGGTGTGGCTATAAACGAGCCTCGCAATACTTGTGACCTCTGCGCGGCACCTTTTGAAATTTTTAGGCCGAAGCGTCAACAGGTGGGCTCTCTTTAGATTTTCTCTCTCGTATATACTTATATATACATACATCGTCAATCGAAATGTCAAGGCTCTTTTTGCTATACGATCAAAACTGCGAACGTGAGTCCAACCTCGTATCTATACCTTTTGTTTCTACATCTTTTTTATTGATTGATTATAAATTGGAAGATAGAACATTATATTTACTTCATACTCGATAGATTGATTTCTTGTCTTTCTTTTTTTAGCTAAAGTAGAATTTTTCAAATTTGTTTTACAAAATTAAAAGGATATACTACTTTTTAATTAAAATTTGTTAAAAAAATTACTGTATTGAGAAATGATGTACTAAGCATTAAAAAAATAAAGCTTAGTATTATTAGAAGTGTTTTGTACATTCACGGTTTAAATTTTTAACTAATTTTATTATTTGTGTGATAGGGATGCTCGATCTCACACATATCACACATTTAAAGATGAGAGGCGAGGGAAATACCAATAATTATAATTTTATTATTTTTCTGATTTTGGTGACCTTACTTAAATCAGTTTTCGAAACGTTTTTTAATCGCTTTAATAAATTAGCTGTTAAACGTATATATAAAAATTCCCAATTTCATTTTCATCAGAAATAGTGTTTATGATGAAAGCAATTTATTTTTATAATTTTTCATCAAATAATTAAATTACATTGTCTTTTTCTAATTTGTTATAAATATTTCATACATATTTTATTAACTCTTTAAAAAAAAAAAAAAATATGATTCCGTTATTATATAATATAAATTTAGCATACTCGATGAAAAAGGAAGAGAAAAAAAAGTCACATATGACAAAATTTACTGGAATCTAATCGTGTAACAATTTAAATTTTAATGGAAGTCGTTTTCCTTGAGGCGAAAAACATAGTGTAAATAATTTCTGCCAACAATCTCCAAGCTTGAGATGACAGTTTTATATAAAGTCCATCTAAAGGAAAAGCAATTACCTCGCAAAAAGAAAAAAAAAAGTCAAGAGAAAGAGATTTTTCAATAAAAATATGTTGGTCAAACCTATATATAAGCTTTACACGCTTGACCACACACACTTTTATTTTTCCCTCTCCTCTCAATAAACGTATATAATAGTACACCTCTCGGCCATCACCTCTTCTTTCTCTCGTCAGCCGTGCACCGTAAATCTCTTTTATGTATTTCGTCAGCAAGCAAGGCCTGTTATACCTATCTATATATACGAACACTAGCGCGCGAGGGTTTCTCAAGCTTCTCGCGACTTCTGTTCGCAAAGATAGTTCTCGACTTTCCCGAGAGAGAGAGAATCGCATTAGGGCCATTGCGGGACCGCGTCTATGCAGGTATATATACATATTTACGTGTTAGTTTTTCCAGGTCGGCAAAGTGAAGACTTGCAAGTTCACCGGCTTAACACCAATATAGAGAAAGAGAAAAGACAAAGGTGTACCTACGCTCGAGTGAGCACATCAGGGAGGGAGGGAGGGAACCGGGCCAAACTCTCATCGGACCGTGTCGGAGGGGCAATATTCCGATTTCACTGTTTTCAGGCCGCCACCTTCTACCTACTCCTCTATACGTTATTGGCGATTGTAGGTATATACGCAGACGCCTTCGCGTCACTGACCGACCTGCACGAACGACTTGCGGCACCAACGTGGTCCGCTTTCCAAGTAGCACACACACCAGCAGCAGCTCGACAGTCACCTGATATACCCAACACTACTGGCGTGATTTGCTGACGATTCGCTTTTTCTTTTTTTTCTTCTCTCTTTCTTCTCTATTTTTTTTACATCAGCGATTATTAATCCGAACCTGTCGCGATACCATTTAAATTTTCGTTTTTGTAAATTATATTCGATGATTCTTTTATTTTTTGTGATTAAATTTCTAAGCCAGAGTGATATGGAGATGTGCAAAATTTTTTGTTTTAATATTATAAATAAGTAGAAACTAAAATTTTTATTAGATGAGTCGAAGGCTGATTAACGGTAAATTAAAAAAAAAAAAAAAATGGTCTGGAGACAGTGGCGTGAACTGGTATTTTAAAATAAATCCAAAATTAGTGAACAAGTTTCTTAGAAATGATGAATAATTTACAAAAGGTTCATATTATTTTTAATATTAAGCAGAATCAACAAAAAAAATTACAACAGTAAAAAATAATATTGAACTATTAACAAATAAAAAAAAAGCCCATAAAAATGTTTATAAAATTAATATGCAATAATCTTAAAAAATCATAAATTGCAGAAAAAATTTCGAGGTAAGCAAAATGAGGCCATCGCTCTAATCATTTCTTTTTTTTTTTTAAACGAACCTGAGCTAAAACTACACGTACACAAATTTCTTAAAAAATCAATACGTCAATAAATATATATATATATATATATATATATATATATATATACATATATTCGAAGGTAAGTATTGGTCAAGAGAGTTGTCGTATTAGTAATCGTCATCGCCGCGCCACTTGGAATTCTCAACTTCTCTCCAATACCTCTCTCTATACGCTCACAGTGTGTGACGGAAAGTGCAAATTCTCCCTGCTACCACAGACATACACACACACTTGACTTTTCATTTTGCCTGCCTCATTTCACGACAGCTCACGACGTTTATGGATTCGTACGATTTCCTCGAAACTCGTACTTTGCAGAAGCGCTATAATAATGGTTAGGCAAAAGCGAATTTCAAAAGACTTTCGAAAACTAAATAACAAAGGCTGAGTAGTAAGTACGGACATATGGTTGAAAGTTTTTATTACTAATAAAAATTACAAACTTTTCATCTTTAAAAAAATAAAAAATAAAAAAATTATAACTGTACTTCCAATTTATTAAATATCGAAGCTTTATTGATATAGTTTATCGAGCTATTTTTTTTTAATTATAATTTTTTGAAAATTGATAACATGAGTAATTAGTATAAACAATCATAGTGATATCACGTTTCATCAAAACCTTATCAACAAAACTGTAATCAAACAATTCGCGTGTCCTCGAATTACTATCAGTCTTATAGGAATATAATGATGTAATCATCTAGTTTTATTATTTTATCTGTAATATATCCCGCAAATCATCTTCTAATTTAGCGATATTTGTAATATTCCTTGAATTTTTCGGCTACTCGAAATATATTTGTATACCTTTCTACTAAGAAATTATCATATCAAAGCAAATTAAGTTGAATTACCGTTTATATCAAAGCGCCATCCAAAGATTCAATCAAAAATAAAAAGGCTCAAAAGTCAAGTTTATTATCATAATAGAAGCTCATAAATAATCTCATTGTTCGAGGAGATAACAAGTATAATAAGAGTTATAATTAACCGAGATCGTTTGCACTTATAAAATAGAAACTTTGCCATATAGGACGCAGTCGTTGACATATCGCGCGTTTTTGCCCTAACAATTTTGAATTTTAACGAGTGTTTATACACTTATTCCTACATGTAATAACACAAGACTTTCACATGTGTGTGTATACGTTTACCCAATTGTTTATGTATCGGTAAACTTTCTTTCGACGTCCGTCGCCTGTGATTTTGACTTTCTTCTCTCTGTGTTAATATTTATCTTTCTCTCTTTCTCTTTCTCACTCTGAGCGAATTTCCTGTAACGGATCTTCTCTCGCGCTACCAGTATACATATCCACATATACATATGTACCTATATATAGTTGTCGTGATAAATTGCTATATACGGAGATAAATGCGAAGTTCCGATTGCGGTTAATAAAAAAAGAAGGGAAGTCCGGTTTAATGATACCGAGAATCATACTATACTGCTACTGCTGCTGCTAATATTGCTGGGAATGATGTTAAGACCAATATTACATTAGACACGAGGTACATTCATACATACGTGTATGACGCATACACCTACTCTATTAAGCTCTAGAGATTACGTGGAAAGTAAAGAAAATTTTGTTATAGGAAGGGGAATTCTTTATGCGGGTTCATTATTTTCAAAAGAAATTTTTCATATTTTTAGGCGTGACTTTTATAAATTATACTTTTATATTATATCACGGTTTTAAAAGAATTTGATTTAATAATAATCTTTAGATTTATTTTATGATTCAACCTTCGCGCTGAATAAATTCTTGACAAAATTATTCAAAACATTGCCGAGAAAGATATATTTTATTTGTATAATGGAAATTTATTGCGTTAAATTATACTATCGTTTTTCACAACCAAGTTTCAATGTCACATAAAATATACAAATTTGAAATTCGACGTGGCTAAATTTCAAGTAAGAGAATATTCGATTTTATTGTGGATAGAAATAAATATTCGGACAGGTATAGGTAAAAGATCGATATTAAAAATTAATAGCTGAAATTCAAAATAAACAATTATTCCGAATAATCTTTCTGTGAACAATAAAACTTACAACACACACACACACCTCGGAATTTGCAATGCCTGGCGTGCCTGCGGCCTCGCGTTCGTTTTCATAAGCTTATTCAACCGTTTGATGATTCGTCGAGCTTTAAACCTCACGCGTACCTATCACGTGTAATTTTTCCCCTAGCGATTAAACTTGACTTGAATAATGAAAAAAACAATTACTAAATTTTTATAAAAATTTTTATGTCAGTTATAATAAAAGAATTGCAACTTTTTGAATAATTATTCCAGAATTTGGAAAGCGTCCAATGCGATTTTTCATCGAAGCGACATAATATTCCACCCCCTCGGTCGTACATAATAATAGAATCAGATCTCATCATTTTTTTTCCGCGAACGTTCTATTCATACACACTTGTCACCTCATATCTACTAGTCCACATATATAAAAAAAAAAAAAATTGGCATTGGTGTAAGAGCGCACGCGTATGTCCCCGTGACGAGATAGTAGGTATAGAATATAATAGGATATAAGTATAGATATACCCACACGTTGGCAGCCGGCATCTTTCTTAACGCCCGTTCGTCGGTCGCACATCAGGCCACCAAGTTTAGCGCATGCGTCCTTTAGCTTACGAGCCGCAATTTTCGCGTACACGTTTCTACTAGGTGCGAGCGAGGTGTGTATAGCCAAGGTAAGACCCGGTTTACTACAATATATAGATATAGAAAACTAAACTAAGATAAAAGCTAATGACCGAAATTTGGCGAGGAGAATACTTATGACAAAAAAGAGAAGAGATGGGATGATCGAATGAAAGACAAAAAGAGGAGCAGAGAGAACATTTGGAGTCTCCGGAAATAAAACGCGTCACTGGATTTTCCGCTGACAGTGTAGAGTTTCTCTTCACTATTATACACCTTTTGGTTATGTACTGTCCCTCCTTTCTATCATAGCTGACCCAAGCTAAAAACCCTCAATTCAGTAAAAGCAGTAAGTAGCCGCATGTATTCGATTTAGGCCTGACCGAAAAGCGTTTTCAGGTCAAGGGCCGTATATATGTACATATATATAAGAGGCTTGGATTATACATATTATAGGTGTATATATATACGAAAACTGCCTTTCTCGTAACCATTACTTTGCTGTACGTACATACGACAACGCACTGTACAACATTACTTGAATCTAACGAGATACAGTAAGATATGTAAAAGAGAAAAAATTATGGAAGTAAAAAGACAGGGGTGAATATACACTAACAAGCACATGCCGCGTGACAACGCCTATAATAATGATAACAATAGTCCTGACTTTAAGAATATTTGGGGAGCGGTTTAGATCGGAACAGGAGAAAAAAACGATCAAAAAAATTCTTTACAAAATAAGTTATAGGCTTACCTGTTGTTCTCAGCAACGTTGGCACTGCTTAACTCGACGTAACTCATTTTTGAAATGTGTGTGTGTGTGTGTGAGCTGATCTACAGCTTGCTTAAACGAGAGTTAAATGTAGAGTTGTTGGAGAAGTGAAGGAGGACGAGAGCAGAGAGAGAGAGACTCGTTCTTGACTTGGCCTGTCTGTGAATGTGCTGGTGTTGCTGCTGCTGCTGGAAGTCGTCTCTGGCCTCTTTCCTCTATGTCCTGATGTCGACAAAAACGGAGGGACCTGCTGCTGCTGCGTTGAGTTGAGAAAGAACTGCGGCTTCTCGAAGTATATTGCAGGATAGCCGAGGAAGAGAGAGGCAAAACAGAAGAAGAGAGCACACACACAAGCACGCGGGAAAATAAATCAGCCTTGCTGGTTGCTGCTGCTGTTGCTGCGTTGTTTTTTGTTAGCTGATGCCGAGATTTTAACGAACACTCTTTGGGCGATATTAAGATGCCCGGGGCTTGTTACTTGTGTTGTTCTTGTCCTCGTAACCACAAGAAGAGAAAAGAAGCTGATAAATTAGGCCGCGTTGAAGAACGGCACGTTTAATATATATACGATGATCGAGTCTTCTTTTCTAAAATGAAAGAAATGATAGAGGCACACGAGGTTATTATTATATAGATAGAATATGGTGCCCGTACGAGCGTCGGCTGCTAACTGGTGAAACTTGACGCGCGCGCGCCCGCTTACTTTACTTCGAGAGAGAAGAACGCCGAACCAACGAACACACTCTCTGCGCCGCTTACCGCCCCTCCTTTTCTTGTGGCGCGCCCGACGAGCAGTTGCGTTTACCTATACCTATATAGTGTTGTGTGCGCGAGAAGAAGAGAGAAAAATGCTGTGTGTGAGTGTGTGTGTGTGTGGATTGCGGCTTGGCTGCCGCGAGACCTCTTCAACTTATGCCACAAGATATAGGTAGGTACACTTCTACTCGCGTGGTTTAGAGGGGAGGTAAAAGAGCGAGCTCGCAACGCCGGTGATACTTATTTGAAGTGGGGGATGTTATAATGTATAGGTACTGGTGATGAGAGGGTGGTATTAAATACTGTACCTATATGTAACGCATAAAAGGTATATCATTATAATACCTCCTATAATATAAATTTGCTCCAAGTTGATCGACCTATATATGTATGGCTTATTTTTCTAGTAGGTATTAGGTTCTGCACCTTCTGGAAAATTGCGCGAGAGATTTAACTTCCCCTCTATACCCCTTTTGAGATTACGTGGCAGACAATATAGAAGCTTTGATTTTCCGTAATCTAAAGCATTTCAAGGATCTCTCTTAATTGCATTTTTTTTACTTTTTTTTTATTTTAATTTGTTAATATGTTAAATAAAGATAATTTTATTTTTCTTTTCTTTAGTTTTGAAAAATTTTGTTGTAATAACGATTGATTCATCTGAAAATTAACGATATTACCATTTGTTTACATTTTTAAATATTATTTAAGGTCGTTGAGTATCGAGAGAGTGTATTACACACATATATCGACAAAATATGCTTATCAAGTTTTGTTTCGTTTATAAAAATCAATTTGTTTCCAGGGAAAAAGAAAAATAATGAAAAAAAAAAATTATAAACGTAAGATTAAAAAATGTCAAGCTCGCGTGCGTTATGATTCAATATGTGTATCAATATCGATGAATAAGTATACTTATATCAATTTGCAGTTGGCGGTTTTATTATCAGTAGAAAAAATACATATCTATATATAAGCGTAAGAAGCTTCCAATCAATTGAATATGTTAATTAATATTTCGTGATTTTTCCGCTCTTGTGTTCTCTCTCTCTCTCTCTCTCACTCTCTCTTTCTTTTTCTTTCTCTCGTTAAATCGCACACGCGCATAGATAATAATGTAATCTTCTTTTTTTTCATTTTATTCTCACTTTTTCATTTTTATGAAATATAAGATAGTAAAAACTAAAAAACGCGCAAAGCTGATGTGTAAAACAAAGATCATTGACACAGAGGACTACGTGTTTAAAAATTACAATTTCACGAGTCAAGCTTAAATTAAATTTCTACTCTATCAAACCTATTCCTAAAATAGAAAAAAATAAAAATCACAAAATTTTATATACATCTACAAAGGTTCAAATCTCGGGATATTCCCCGAATTCATCATCTCATCATCATTTCAGCGCAGTATTATTTATGTCGTGCGTAGTTCGCACCTCCCCAACATCTCGCAGACACATATATGCGTTGATGATGCGTATAATACATATAACTTTCCATCACCCAATATAAAATTCAAGAGGGGAAAGGTCACGTGTTCAGCACGTTGTCAAGCAGCCGGACGATCTCCGAATTCCGTTGTCGAGTAAGCGCGTGCCTACTGCGTGCTTTCATCCTATCAATCGCCCTATCATCAACGTATACCTATCTGTTGTCTTCCTTTCTTTTTTTTCTTCTTCTTCCGTTTTCCTATTTATTTTTTTCCTATCTCCTCTATATACTATCTTGTTTCTCTCCGCATGCGCACAGGAGAAAAGATGAAATATGGTAGGTATGACACTAACCTTGACCCCACCGTCCTGGTACCAATATAACGTCTTACGGGTTCTTCCGAAGCCAGGGAAAGTATATAGATAAAGACATTCGATCGATGGGGCGTCACTAAATCTGGCCACTCTTTCTCTCACTTGTTAATTTATATATTCTATTTATGGTCGTGTACAGGCTTATTTTTCTTAAAACCTTGATTTTTCAAGAGTTTTGTTTAATTTTGTTGTTTGACTTTTGGATATAACAACGTAAAGGTCTAAAAAAATTTTTTTGTCGAACATTTTTTAAAAGTTTATTACTAAGAATCGAATGTACAATCGATTGTGACGTAATTTTTTTGCAAAAAATATTGTGTTATTCAATGTCATTATATATGGCATAATTTTTTCAAAATATATGTATAGCTGTTATTATAATTTAGAAAATGATTGAGTACTTTTTACTCATCAATCACAGACTGCCAAAAACATTTAGCAAAACTACAAGCACATATTTGAAGGAAAAAAATAAAAACAAAAATATTACCGACAATGCAATAAATAAATTATTTTTCGGTCTTTACATTTCTTGATATTCAGTAATTTTTTGTCACCAGTATAAACGTCACGAAACTGACGTCAATAGAATATCAACACAAAAATTATATGTTTTATTTTTATCAAAATTTAAAATAAAAGAAAAATAATAGAAAACGAGTTTACTTTAATTTTTGTTTTTCCTACTAGTATCGTAATGCGTTATTTCCTTAATTTGTGTCGAGATTCGTGAGACGATCAATTGAAAATCTAAGAAGGGATGGTATAGTGGGTGGTAGGGTAAGACTAACGAGCTGCGCAGAAAAGCGGAGAAGGAAAGTACTAGAGAAGCATCGATCGTGCAAATATAATAATACAAAGAATGTGTGGGCGGGCTGTATTCACGCGACAGGTGTATATTCTAGAAGTATGTATGCTTAAACTTTTTCATATATACGTACATTCAACGCATAGAGTAAATATAATTGTATAGGTATATTTACAAACTATATTACTCAATAGTACAGAGAGCAGTAAAGCATCGACCTATTACAACATTATATTATACAAATTACCGGTGCGAAAAACTGCGCACAGAGTGTAGAGCTGCTCATGTCGCAATGAAGCTAATTGCAAATGATGTAGCTCTGTATACTCAATGGCAGGTTTTAAAAACTGTATAACTTGTTCTATGATTATGCAAGTTGTAGTTTAGCTCAAGGATATATAAATATAATGTGAAAAATCAATTGGTATATCGATACCGATTGATTTTTTCAAACTTATAATTGCGTGTCAAATTTTGTCATTTTTTAAACATATCATATGGTATAAGCAGCTGATCATCATTTTGGCTTGTATGTACACGTGGGAAAATGTTTAATTTTATGATGCCACGTTTAATAGCGCGTGAACGAGATTATGCGTTATCTAATATTATCTATATAGTTTTAGAGATATATATTTTAGGCATATGATACGAGATTAAATTTTGTTACATGGAGATGTTCGCGTGTAAAATGTGGAATATTTTTAAATTGATGAGCGGATTTGATTAATTGATTTTCAAGTGAATTTTTATAAATAATCATCTTGGCAACAGACTTTTTTTGTCATAATATATATTTACATCGATTACGCTTGATAATTTATTTTTATTTATTTTTACTTTAAAATTAAATAGAATATTAGCAAAGTTTAAAAATGAGATCAATGATGTAGGTAACACGGCCTAGTGCGTATATAGATACATGTACATAACCGGCAGCAGCAGCATCCTTTCTTCGATCTACAAACTCAACATACCGAACGGCCGATCGTTTACTATATACTTATGCTTATTCTTGACCTCAACTCTCAAGCTTATCTTCCTACTCTTCGATGCTTCCCCCTTCTCTATACTTTTCTATCAGGATAAGAGGCCTCGCTCGCTGCTGTTACGTTTTTAAAAAGATAAGTAACAAAAGGATATGTATAGAGAAAGATATAGAGAGTGAGAGAGAAGGCGGAAGGCTTTCTCTGTGTGTCAGAATCTCGACAGGAAAAGAAAGTAATATATTATTGCCTTTCATCAAAGTAAGTGTAACGGACTTGAATTACAAATATAAAAAAGAAAAAAAAAGAAAAAAGAAAATGAATATAAGCTTTTAGTTCTAATTTTCAACTTCCTCTATTATTATTACTTGACATATAAATATCTTATTCTTAAAAATATTTATATTTATTTTTATCTGTCAATTTATTAAATTAAAATATTTTTAATCTAAGTAAAATAAAAAAAAAATAAGAAAAAAACTACTAAATCAAAAAACTTCAATTCCTTAGCATTAGAGAACCTACCCAAAGCCTCTCTTTCTCTCAACAATCTCTCACTATACCCAAAACGAGTTATAATGTCGCAATATATAAAAAAAAATTTCAACATATAGGTAAGAATAGGTATACAAGAAGAAACGAAAGACGAGAAGCCAAGCGTAAACGCATAGCAGAGACTAGAGAGAGCATTAAAAAAACTAAAATAGAGAAAGAAAGTTGCAATAGGTATATATAGGTGCCGGCAACCAACATCATCGACGCGCGCGCATTATAGCCGGAAAAATCGTTGAAACATTTTCCGGTATAGTAGCTGGTATAGCATCATTGTATATAAGTATATGAGGGCACGATCCTGAAATAGTTACAGCCCTGCTTGTATGTACCCCTACCCGCAACATCAGCGAGCAGGATCGCACCACAATGCAGCTTGTCGATTGGTCGGAAAGTGAACACGCGACGAGCTAAAAGCCGCGCGCGCGCCGCAATCCGCAATTTCTTACATTGCAGGTGCTCGCGTACCTATATACTTCAACGACATCACACGTGGACTTCTTTTACGTGGATCCCTAATGCGTGCCAACTGCCAACTAGAATTATTATAGATATACTTTATAAATGTATTGGGAGAGATTGAGGAAGGAGTGGAATATAAGACACACGTGTTCTTTTATTATTTGTGTGTATGATATGTATGTATGTGGGTGAGTTGGCGAACTCGACTAAAATAATATATACGTATCACGCGTTAGATATTCGATGAAGTTATTGGAGATGAGGCACTGACTGACTGCGCGAGTATTGCTGCGGGAGAGAGACTGGTTGTACTGATGCTACTGCTGCTGCTGCTGCGCAATTTAAAGTTGCGCCGCGATTTAAAGTTATAAGTATGAAATATTGCGCAATGCGCGCGGGTATATAGTTTAAAGTATATATCCAAGTTTTTTTTTTCGTTGGATATGCTTTATTAGGATGTAATAACTTTTAGCTTGTAAAGAGAAAGAGAGAGAGATGATAGATTAAATTTATTGGCTTTTTTTTTTACTGGATGGAAAATCGTTTTTAACGACCGATGACAATGTGTGTGATATAAGCAATTGATCGCAAGTGCAACGAGTGGCGCGATACTTAAATAACTTTAAATCGTTTAATCTGTTTCAATTTTTAAATCACCAATTTGTATAGGTATAAGTATATTGTTTTGTGACGTAATTTTATTGCATCTCTTTTTTTTTATTTTCCTTTTAAATTTAAATTTTTTTCAATTCTTCCTCAATTTAATAAAAATAAAAAAATTAAAAAAAATTAAGCAATTTTTATTTCTATTATAAAAATTTAATATCATCGTCATCATAATAATACACAAATGTCACCTACATTAAAAATCGTTATAATGAGCCGAAACATTTTAGAGTCAAAGCCAATAGTAATAATAATACGTAAACTGTCAGTAAAGAAAAAGAAAAACAGATAATATGTAATTTTTGCTGGATACACACTCGTTGATTTAGCCCCCTTCCCTTTAAAATTCTTTAATTTCAAATTAACAGTAGCAAGAGATCCACAGCAAATATACGTTGACGTTCGAGCAAAATACCAAAAAGTTGTTATATCTATAGAGAATTTTTATGAGCGCGTTTTCAGTTTGACGCAGGTGCAAGGTAATTTTCATAATCGGCATAAACGATGCCGATATGTACACTCCAGAGAAAGAGGGAAAGAGAGATATACGCGTTGAATTTTACGAATCTGATGACGCGCAGAGTTGAGAAAAGTGGTGACAAGTATCTGTTAATTGTATATCTAAGTGCTGAGGGAGGATAAAAGGGTATAAGATGAAAAAGGTATATAATAATGGAGAAAACTAATAAAACTGGTTTTTGTCTTGATGGTAACGTATAGTGTTGTGTATAAGTTTGATACGATTTTATTAAAATTTATGCAAGCTTGCGCGAATTTCAATACAATGAGAGAAGAAAACAGAGACACACACACGTGATGACACTTTGTCCCCTAGAAAATTTATCCGGTCGATTTATAATGGACTTTCGGGTTAAGAGGAAAATTTTTAGTTGAAAATATATTATCGCATGTGTGTGTTATATAGTGCGATGTAAAGCTTTGTGTTTTTTTTTTTGTTTCAAATTTTTATCCTCTTTGAAATTTAATTTTGAATTTTTTATGAGTTACAGGAAAAAAAAAAAATTTATAACGATTTATTTTTGATTATACAATTGTTTTCTTTTTTTTTGTAGGAATTACGTGATCAATGTTTTCTTCTTAAATTAAATGAAAAATAACGAATATATCGCACAAAGATATACGTTTTATCAAATAATTCCATAAGTTCTTTTTTTTTTTTAATTAAGACGGATAAAAATAAAATCTAAAGTGCAAAAACGATTAATTAACAATAATTCAGCGACGGGTAATTAAAATTTATCGTTTATTCACACTTTATGCAAGACTGATTTATGGGCTTTATAATTATTATAATATGCTTTCTGGGGTAGTTGACAAATTATATCTGTACAAATCGACCTTTGTCCCGTATCGGTAAGTGCGTTATCATATATATGTTAACTCGTAATATAGGAGACGTGGACTTTAACCCAACGTTTATTTCTCTAAAGAATTTCTTTAAAGAGAATAAATTAGTCGAATTAAACATACGAGACTTACGTTAATTTTTTATCTTTGCAGACGTAATAATCGGAAGTTTATTGACATAATAATTACAAACGTATAGATACGTAAAAATGCATATATTTATAAATTTAGGAAGTAATTTTTTTTCTTTTCTAAAAACAATTATTATTTGCGATTAGATATTGCATACATGAATTTTACAACACAAAAATATTTTAATTACTATAAGTACAATGGATATTTCCAATTCCGTGTTTTTACCGTCAAATGACTGACGCGTGCACGATCATGAAAATTCATAAATTGCAAATCTAAGTCAAATAATCCAATCGGAAAAATATTACATTCGACAATAACACACACACACACACACATACGAAGAAAGACGTAGGAGTTTTGAGTTTTTATAACGTATCTTTTCAGCTGGATTTATTTAGCAAGGAAAGTTCTAGTAGCAAAAGCAGCGAGTCCTCGACGCGCGGCTTATAAAAGGACAATTACGAAAAATCATGGTTAAGGAGAAACGACGGGGGCGAGTGAGAGAGAAAGATAGAGATATAACGACATCATTTACATGCGGTTCTTCGGGACTTTTATAATAACTGACGTCATTCGCTCCATGAGATTAATGACGTGAGAGAGATGCTATGTATATACTTATAGGCTTGTTCGAAAAATCGTTTGTGCAAAAAATCAAATAAATATTTTTCAGCCTGAGGATGTGTTTCTTGGTAGGCTTATAAGTATATCGAATTAGCATGCGAGAGAGGAAATGTGAATTTTTTTAAGCTTTATCATAGCTTCTTGAGATAAAAGGTATAGAAAAATATTTTTTTTTTATGATCTTTTTAAGAAGTAGGATGTGTATAGTGAATGCTTGAAAAATAAATAAAATAAATTTATTCTTTTATTTCAGTTGAACGACATTTTATTTAAATTTTTAAAAAATTGATTTGAATTTAACGTAGTATTGAACTTTTAAAATTTATTTATGTAAAGAAATTATATATTATAATTAGTATTTCAATTATTGTTTAACTTATGATTTGTTAGGTAAGTGAAAGTTTACCTCTTTTTTTTATTTTAAAGCCTTTGTGCAATGTAGTTTAATTGTATGGTAACAAAGAGCATTGTGATTCAATATATAGTCTTTAAGACATAAATGAAAATAAAGTGAATTAAATTCAAAACAAATTTTTTTTTGTTTTAATTGTCTTATATTGACTATTTTTTATTGTAACAAATCATAATAAGACATTCCTACGTCATTGAATGAATAATAATATTATTTATTTATAAATAGAAAAACTGTTGTATCCAACTTGTAGAACAAAAAGTAGTTTACCAGACAATCATACTTATTTACTTTTTGCTTTAAATAATTCAAGAAAAACATTTATGGCATAATAGTTAACGATCATTACATAGTCATATAGCTGCAGAAAAAAATATAACAAATTACAACAAAGTGCATTAGAAAAATTTTCTAGAATAATCTTTGACAAAAAATTCCATTAAAAAAATATAATCTAATGATTTGTTTTGAAATCAAAAAGTTCTAATAAATACACAAAATATTTTCTCTTCTTTACAGAAAACCGATAAAGCAGCGCTTGATAATGACGGTACAGCCAACGCGGTAAAAAACGAAAAACTTTACGACGACTACCAGCCGCTGGCAGTCTTTGTGCACAACAAAAGAAACAAAACGAGGATTAAAATAAAAAAAAAAAGAGACAAAGTTGACGATAATAACTTATTCCTCGAATTAAATAAACCTATAATGCTGCTACAGAAACGGGTTTGTATTTTATACGTTAACTTGTATGTGTGCGAGGGGCCTGCTGCTGCTGCGACCGCAAAAGTTGCTCTCGCGAGAGAAAAAAGCCGGCCGAGACCTTGGCGTGGGAAAATTCGAGAGACTGCATTCGCTCTCCTGCGTATAGGGGCTATTGCACTTCTCTCATGTGCATGTGCATCTCTTGAGACGCTTCAATGACGAGAAGATGATTTTTGCACTTGCGACATAGCCGCAGGCTTATTGAACTGGAATTATGTCTAGCAAGATGAGCGTTTTATACTAGGTTTATTGTTCTTTTTTTATGATTATATACTTTCCAAGGTCTTTCATCTTTGCTTCTTGTAATTTAAATTGAAGTGAAAAGAATTTTTAGTTTGACTTAGTATATAAAATATAGTCGAAAATAACAAAAATTAAAAATTACAAGACGTTTTAAAAAAACGCAATTTTTTTTTAAACAACGATTATTATTATAATTTTAATTAAATTTTAGGTTCATGATTGATTATAATAATAATAAAATTTTGAATGAAAAATATTTTGTTCCACCTATACCTATTCCGATATAATGTATGTATGTGTATTTAAATACCTTACATACAAATCCGCATTCTCGTTTTGTCGGAGTCGTCTCTCCTTTTCCTTATTTTCACTTATATCAGTTTTTCTCCGTGTCTGAAAATTGACAGCAAGTTCGCAACAAAGGGCACATTATATTGCTTGATGCAAATCACCCACACGCACTAAGGGAAAAAAGACTGTGACGTGTAAAATATCTCGCAAAGATACTGCCGCAGCATTCGTCCGTCTGCTTAGATAGCTTTAGAGGCGCTTGTAAACATAACCATCATTTCAAAGATGGGCTCGAAGGAGAAAAAACGCAGGCACAGCAGCAGTTCGTCTTCGGATAGTGATAATGTTAAAAGTAAAAAAGTTCGAGAGGAACCGTCTAGTGATGATGATGATCGTGCAGCAACAAGCAGTAAAAAGTAAGTACAAAAGTTATTTTGTAGCGTTGTTCGCAAATTCAGAATCATTTTTGAGGTTAGCTTTGTATAACAGTTTATTTAATGATATTTTAAATGTAGCCTTATTTTTGTTTATTTAATATAGAAATAAAGACAAAAGGAGAGATCGGGATAAACCTGCTGATGAAAATAAGGATAAAAGTTCAGAGCGAGTAAAAATTTCAAAGGACAAGAAGGATAAAAACAGAGATAGCAGTCTAGATAGGAATGAAGATAAAATTAAGGATAAAAATGATGACAGAAATAAAGACAAAAAAGATGATAAAAGTAAAAAAAGAGAAAGAAGCAAAGAAAGAAGAAATGATAAAGTAAGAGAAAAAGAGCGTAGTAGAGACAGAAATAATGATAAAGTTAGAGGAAGGGAACGTAGTAGAGACAGAAATAATGATAAAGTTAAAGACAGAGAAAGAAGTAAAGATAAAAAAGACGATAAAGTGAGAGAAAGAGAAAGAAGCAGAGAAAGAAAGGATGATAAAGTTAGAAAAAGGGAAAGAAGTAAAGAAAAAATAGAAGACAAAAGCAAAGAAAAGGAGAGAAGCGGAGAAATATTAGAAGATAAAAGCAAAGAAAGAGAGAAAAGTAGAGAAAGATTAGATGATAAAAGCAAAGAAAGAGCGAGAAGCAAGGAAAGATTGGAAGACAAAAGTAGAGAAAGAGCAAGAAGTAATGATAAAAAAGATGATAAAAGCAAAGAAAGAGCGAGAAGCAAGGAAAGATTGGAAGACAAAAGTAGAGAAAGAGCAAGAAGTAATGATAAAAAAGATGATAAAAGCAGAGAGAGAAGCAGGGACAGATTTAAGAACAGAGATGTAAGAGACAGAGAAAGAGATTTTAGAGATAGGGAGCGAGATTACAGAAACAGAGACAGGAGTCGGGACAGAGATAGATATCGAGACTCTCGGTACAGGTACAGAGATGATAGATACAGGGACAGAATCAATGATAGAGATGTAAGTGAAAATCCTTACGATGATAAATACAGAGACAGAGATAGAGACAGAAGTGAAGACAGGCATGGTGAAGTTGCTGCTTCATATTATGGTACTGAGGTTAAAACTAAAAACAGTAACAATGAAATAAATAAAGATGAGGATCTTAAAAAAGAAAATAATAAAGATGGTGAATCAAATCAGATTGAAGAAAAAGAAACTGAAAAACAGAAAAAGACAGTAGATTTAATTACTTCTAAAACTGGAGGTGCCTATATACCACCTGCTAAATTGCGTATGATGCAAGCAGAAATAAAAGACAAAAGTGGTGCTGCTTATCAACGTATTGCTTGGGAAGCCTTAAAAAAATCAATTCATGGTTATATCAACAAAGTCAATACTAGTAATATTGGCCCAATAACAAGAGATTTATTAAAAGAAAATATTGTTAGAGGCAGAGGTCTTTTAGCTAGATCTATAATTCAAGCTCAAGCTGCTTCACCAACCTTTACACCAATATATGCAGCTTTAGTGGCTGTAATTAATTCCAAGGTAATGTATTAATGTTTTAATATACATGTATATCATAACTTATCTAATTTTAATATTCTTTTTTAGTTTCCTAATATTGGAGAACTTATTCTAAAACGGTTAGCTATTCAGTTTAAGAGGGGTCTTCGCAGACAAGAAAAGACTTTGTGCATATCATCTGCAACATTTATTGCACATTTGGTTAATCAGTCAGTTTCACATGAAATATTAGTTCTGGAAATATTAACACTGTTAGTAGAAACCCCAACAGATGATTCTATTGAAGTAGCTATTGCTGTTCTAAAAGAATGTGGTATGAAACTTACTCAAGTTTCAAAAAAAGGAATTGCATCAATATTTGAAATGCTGAGAAATATTCTGCATGAAGGAGAATTAGATAAAAGGGTAAGAAAAACTTTTAATATATAAAAATATATGATCAATTTAATATTGAATTTACATTTATATAACTTAATTTTTTTTAATTTAGGTTCAATATATGATAGAGGTGGTATTTCAAATACGAAAAGATGGCTTCAAAGATCATGAATCTGTACCAGAGGATTTAGATCTGGTTGAAGAAGAAGATCAGTTTACCCATTTAATAACACTTGATGATGCAACTGATGGGCAAGAAATATTAAGTAAGACAGTTTAATTCTTATGTTTATATTGAATTATAATATTCCTAAAAATATTACTTTTATTTTAATTTATTGTACATTTTGTAATTTTAGATGTATTCAAATTTGATGCGGAATATACTACGAATGAAGATAAGTATAAAGAATTGAGTAAGGAAATATTGAATACTGACAGTGAAGAAGAAGGTGAAGTAAGTAGTGATGATGAAGATGAAGAAGATTCAGAAGATGAGAAACAAGAAGAAAAAGTTGAAGACAATGGCCTAATAATAGATAACACAGAAACAAATTTAACAGCGCTTAGGAGGACTATATATTTAACAATACATTCTTCTCTTGACTTTGAAGAATGTGCTCATAAGCTTTTAAAAATGCAACTAAAACCAGGACAAGAGATTGAACTGTGCCACATGTTTTTAGATTGTTGTGCAGAAATGAGAACTTATGAAAAATTTTTTGGCCTTCTAGCAGGGGTAAGTTTAAAAGAAGAGTCATAAATATATTTTGTTATTGTAAAATGATATTTAATAATAATTTACTATTATGGTTTATTCCAGAGGTTTTGCGCAATCAACAAAATATTTGTTGGACCATTTGAGCAAATATTTAAAGATTCCTACAACACAATACACAGGCTTGATACCAATAGATTGCGTAATGTTGGAAAATTCTTTGCCCACCTTTTAATGACCGATTCAATTTCATGGGCTGTTTTGTCTAACATAAAATTGAATGAAGAAGACACTACTAGTTCTAGTAGAGTATTTATTAAAATATTATTCCAAGAGTTGTCAGAATATATGGGGCTTCCAAAATTAAATGAAAAACTGAAGAATGAGTAAGTTAACTGTTTAATTGTAAATTATATTTATGCAAAATAAAAAATTTATAATAATTTTATTTACTTTCTAGGGAGTTGCAAGAAGCATTTGGTGGTTTGTTTCCTAAAGATGATCCCAAAAATACGAGATTTGCAATCAATTTTTTTACATCTATAGGCTTAGGAGGTCTTACGTATGTATAATTTGTATACAATATTTTAGTTTTTAATTTTAATCAGTGTAAATTATTAATATAAAAATCTTATTATACAGAGATGACTTACGAGAACATCTGAAATCACGGCCTAAACCTGCACCTCCACCACCAGTCATTGATGTGAAACAGGAAAAGCCCACTAGCTCTGAATCTTCGTCAAGTAGTTCTAGTTCATCTTCATCTTCATCATCAGAATCGGAGTCATCATCATCCTCATCGTCGTCATCTTCATCTTCAGACTCTGGTGAGTTTAAATGATTAGTTTAGATTATTTCTAATCATATACAATGATAATTTAATATTTGATATTATTTTTCAGATTCATCAAGGGATAAAAAGAAAAAGAAAAAAAGCACGAAGACAAAACCAAAAGATCGTAAAAAAAGCAAAGTTGTTTCAAAACGACGAGATGAAAAAGAGAATAAAGGTAAAAAAGAAAAGAGTAAAAAAACTTCTCAAAAAGAAAACTCTTCAAAAGATAAAGTTCAGAAAAAAAAGAAAAAGAAGTAAATTTATGTAATATAGTTTAAAAAATAAATAAAATTGTATATTATTTTTTACGATAAAAATAAATGTGACTGTGCTCGACACTTTTTGTAAATGTGATATTTTATAATTTTTTATTTTTCCGTACCTTGTGATGTCATTAATTTTTAAATAATTATTTTTTAAAAATGTTTAAATCAATCTCTTATCAGTTTGTGGTATAATGGCCATATCGATAATAATCATGATCTACATTACCTACACAAGATGTCGCTGTAGTCGCTAATTGACGTTGCCATAGTTGCCGCGCTGCTGTTGAATTCAAAGTGACAATAAAATCGTTGACGTTCCATTTTTTCGAACTTGCGAAATGGAAGGTTTTAATTATCAGCAAATCAAGGATCTTCAACAGCTGATAGCTCCACCCAAGGATGACTCCGACTCGGACTCCGAAGATGATAACCTCCGACAGCGTTTGTCCCGCCAAAAAATTGGTAACGTACTTAATCAACGTCATTACTCACAGACAATAACAATCAATTGCACTCTCCCCCCCCCCCCCCCCCCCCCCCCCCCCCACTCCCCCTCCCCTCACACCCCACCCAAAACCCCCAACCCTCCCGCGTCTCACAACACCCACCACACCTAAGCAGTCGAGCAGAGCAGTATATAAAAGCCTCAGTAATTCCTTACTACCTACCATATACCTAGGTCCCGGGAGCATTGGCAAAGCAAATGCGTCAAGCTGCAAGAGCGAGACAAAGCCATCGGGTGGAGGAGGAAGCGAAGCTCAGGATGCATCAGACACTGCAGCCGCAGGCGACTCGGATATATGGCCCTCGGTGGAGGTGAGCAAGATCGCGGCACCAGCACTCGAGGATCCTCGTCCTACTCCTCGCTATGAGATGAAATTCAGACAGGCCGTCGGCACGGAGGATATTTTTCTTGGGGTAAGTTTGTGTATATCTGTATATGTGTAGTGTATATATTCGCTGGTAGTAGTGAAGCTTAACCCCCTTCACCTACTTGCTTCTTCTTAACCTCCCCAAACCACCCACCAGATGCACACAGACAGACGAATGTCCGAAGTTTTGGCTTGAAAGAGTCGGGGGCTGAATTTTGAGAAGGATACTTGAAAATTTTTCCGAGTTTGGAATTCTCTCGTATAAGGTAGAAGAGAATGTGTAAGTGGGTGTCGCGACTTGACTTATGATTATGTACTTTTAGTAGTTTTTTTTCTTTTATAAGTTTGATGATGTTTAAATGTCACGAATGAATTTTTTAATGGAATCTTTCTTTTTTTTTTATTATTATTTTTAATTACAAATATTGAATTAATTAAATTTTGAAGAATGTTGCATTACTTTTTCGTTGATATTCAACATTTAAGTATTTCTGCACCAAATAAATTTTAACCACCAAAAAATCTTTACGCCAGCTCTAAATACTTTTAGTAATTAACAAAAAAAAAAAAAAAAAAGAAAATCCCTCTTAATCTCCACCAACACTCGTTCATTAACGTATCAAAATAAAACATCTTTTCTCTGGTAATTCCACCATCAATTAGAATATATCCTTACACCCTGCGAAAACCTTTGTAAAACCGCATATACTCGTATCGGTGACAAAAAAAAATCTCCCTTTAACCACGTGACTTGAATATAGCCCACACTCACTCTGGGTATAGCACCAAACTGCGGTATAAGATCCCCGCGAATTTTCCGACTCAGCGCTTAAGCGACTCGTTAAAACGAAATCGCTGATAAGCCCAACCTCTCTCTCCCTCACACCCTTCTTTCCTCCAAAACCACCACCATCGCCAACTCTCTCTGCAATCTCTCCGATACAGCAAAAGCTCTTGCACTCTGATACGCAGCATAGCAGCAGCAGTATAGCTAGCTATATGTATATAGTTAAAAGCTCGTCTAGCACTCACTACCTCTCTCTCTCTCTCTCTCTCTAAGTCTTCCTCGCAATTTTACAGATGAATATGAAAACTCCAGGTACAGCTTCCTGCGAATGGTTAAATCTGAAAGTCTGGCTGCCTGGCGAATCGCGAGAAAAAGTCGAGCTGTCAGTTGAATCCGACCACGTTGATCTGCGCAGCCCCAAGTGAGTGTGTAGCTTCCTCCTACAGCCCTTCCTTTACACCCATCCTCTTTTTAGCAGCAGCCCACTGAATCGCACGCGGTTCTCATTAGCGCTCGCACTTCGCTGGCTACGGAATTTCTCTCTCTTTATTCTCTTTCTTTTTCTTTCTTTTTTTTTCAACCTTTATCCCTTCTCATTTGCCCTGCTTTTATCGGTCACCTCGGCTCTTTTCTCGCACCGCTACTTTCCCGATAAGACGACACGAGAGGAGGTCTCTCGCACCTACTACTCCTACTACATATACTATATATACTCCTTAACTGAGCGGTTATTTTAAGAAGCAATTAACCTTTTTATTTTTTATTCTTTTTACACCGTAAAACGTAATTTCGAGATTGCGAATTTTTGAAATGCACTAAAATCTTTACCCGGAGATTTTCATTTTTTTTTTTTCAATTGAATTTTTTTACTGTAATAAAACTAGGGGAAGTAATCTTGATGACCCTCTTTTTTTCCTTTGTAATCGATCAACGATTTTGCGACTTGGCGCTTGAAATATTTTATGTGTTATAATAGCTTCGTGAAAACTGATTCTGTTAATTCTTGTTGATGAAATTATTCACAACTCGATTAAATGAATGTACGTATATAAATAAATCAATGTAGAAATGACCTACAAATAAAATTCATGAATGTTTAATCGGGGATTTTGGAATTGGCACTTGCCTTAGTCTATGCAATCACGTCAGCAACAACGATCGGATCGCTGCTATTTTTTACACTGTCAATGATTTCTCTTTCTCTCTCTCGTCATGATTTAAAAGCATATCCATTTATAACTTACCGACTACCTATATTTTTTTCCATCCAATAGCTTTAAGTTAAATTGCATTTAAAATTCCTTTAATATTACATTACGTCTCTCACTATTTATAAATTCAGATAAATTAAAAACTGAATAAAATATAATATTTTAAATGTTTGAAGAAAAAACTGTGAATTTAAATAACTCGCGCGAAAACGGGTACACTTTCATCGACTTATAACGTCTAAGAATAAGGACGTGAGCGATAATAAAAATTTCACAGCCGATCGACTCGCTTCGGAAAATTATCGTCGAGCGAAAAAAATTCCAGCCGACACCGAGAGTGGAACATTTTCGCGTTGGCCTATCGCCCAGTCGCTTGCTTGGTTACTTTTTTTTCTTTCTTTTTTTTAAACCCTTTCCATATAGCTATTCGCGTGAGACTTGCTATATAGGTATAGGTGTATATGTATACAATATTTTTTCTTTTTTTTTATTCCTGTGTTATATATTCACCTTACATGATCGACATGCAGATATCGGCTTCAACTGCCAACGCCCTTTTCCGTTGATCCTAATGGCTCGTCGGCGAAATGGCATTCTGACAGCTACTGCCTGGAAATAACCCTCAAACTCTCAAGGGAGCTAGACGACGTCAATTTCTGAAAAAGTGCCCCCTCAAGCTGAAAACCATGCAACAACGCTTTGCGACACAATTTCTTTTTTTTTTCTTTCTTTTTATTTTTCTTTTTTTAATCGAAACGTGAATATGTGGCGTAGTTGACTATTAATGTCGCTATCGTATGACGCTGCTACAATTTACGAGGTACAATTTTTATCCTACTTTATTGATTATCGTCAGCATTATTAATTTTTTTTTTTATATTTTAAGTTCTTAAAATGACGATGTTTAATTTTGGTTTTAAAGTAAAGCTAATTGATACTTTATTATTATTATTTTAATAATAATAATGAATCTGTAACCGTTTTAATATACTATTAATATTTATAAATTTACCTAATTATTCATTACAAAATTTTCTTACAATTTGTAAATTTTGACGTAATAAATGATGGAT
Source organism: Leptomastidea abnormis (assembly GCA_030522805.1). Classification (NCBI taxonomy): domain Eukaryota; kingdom Metazoa; phylum Arthropoda; class Insecta; order Hymenoptera; family Encyrtidae; genus Leptomastidea; species Leptomastidea abnormis. The sequence goes on from JAPYZE010000406.1 coordinate 44,620, forward strand.
AAAAACTGATCAAAGTCTTAATTATTGAAGTTAAAATTTAATTTTTATTAATTTAAAACATTTAAAAATCCCTTTTTTAATTTTCTTTATTAAAAAGTTTTTTTTTTTTTTTAAAAAAAAGCACTAAAACTTCGTTACAAAGTAAAGACGAAAAAAAGCTCACTTATTAGAACAGTTTAAATAATTATCATAAGCAATTTACGAAAATATGAATTCCGGAAAAGAAGAACGTATAACAGCATTAGTCGCAATGCAATTTAACTGCGCGCTTACACAGAGAGGCAAAGAGCGGCATTTTTCGCATAAACAAAAACAGAAGCGCAAAAGCCTGGAAAGCACAAGGAGAGCCGTAATGCGTATATATAAAGTTCCACGAAAGCTTAATAAATTGCATAAACAGGGCCGAAAGAGGAGCAAGAGAGAAAGATAGTTGGCTAGATAGTCTGCCATAGGTCGGACTTTATCGAACTCTCACTCTCTCTCTCTCTCTCTCTCTCTCTCGCAAGTTCTTTAATAAGCTTACAAGCTTGATTATCATGAAGTATGAAAAACAATTAGAAGTTTCACGATGGTAGAGCTGTATACCTACTATCGCGAAAGCACACCGCGGGCCCCTCCAACACTCCGGCAACTCTCTATACTTATGATCGTGACGTGGTGTGTACATACCATGCTGCTACCAACCAACCGCGCGTGCGCGCAGTCGCATTACCAACCTCGAGATACTTAGCGGTCCACGCGCGCTCGACGACTGCGGATATATATAGTTGGTGGGAGTGCGAGCGAGATGGCAATAGGTGTCTCGAGATAGAGGGGCAACAAGCACCGGCAGACGGAGGCCTCCATAGCTCAGGGGTTAGAGCACTGGTCTTGTAAACCAGGGGTCGAGAGTTCAAATCTCTCTGGGGGCAATTTTCTTTTTGACTTTTTTTTTTATTTTTTCATTTTTTTATTTTTTTAAGTCTGTAGTAGGAAGTATTAGACGATCAAGAAATATTGGAATAGTGAGAGGCTTTTACTGCTGGAGGTTTTTATATACGCAGGTACGTGGAAAGGTTGCGGAAAAAAATCAGAGACGGTTGTAGACTTGGGGCACTTCTTCTTCTCTCTCAGCGTGTCTTTCACGGCCGGTTTCAGTCTTTTATCAACGGACAATAGGGCCTGTCTTTGTGATTTTTTCGCGACGCTAAGCTGACAGCGTACTTCTTTTTTATTACTTTTTTTTTTTCTATTGTGAGGTAGCTATACTTGGCTCACTTTTTTTTTTTTCTTTAGGAGAAGTGGAGGTGGAATTGCCGAGCGGCCTTAATTAGGGAAAAGTTGTGAGGCGACATTGTGGGGAAGGGTAAGGGAGTAGAGAAGGGCTAATTTGCATAGCCACCTTGACTAATTGTAATCAGTATTAGAGAGGCTTATAATTAATATATCTAGCTGCTACTGCAGTACTTGTATATGTGCGTGCGAGCACTGAAGTGTCGTTAATAATACTTGCTCTGGATTACTTTTCCCTATGTCTTTTCGTTTTAAAAATGATAAAATTTTACCGTAGCTTATGTTAATTATTAAAATAAAAGAGTTGTTGTAGCGCGCATTTCAAGCCAAACTTGTAATTTAATTGTAAAATTAAATTAAAAACATTATTAAAAGTGTTACTTTTTTAACTCTCTCATATTTTTTTTATTGTTATAAAATAACATTTCATCCGCACTATTTCAAACTTTTCTCTTCTAATTTATTATATTTTTTTAAATTAATTATGAAAAGTCCTTTTCCCTGGGAAAATTATGATAAAGTTTACGATAGAAATAATTTTAAATAATAAAAAAAATAAATAAAAATAAAAGAAAAATTACAAATTTACTATAGAAATAATACTGAATATCGATTTTCTACACCGTAAATAACATTTATTTACACAAGGTGAAAAGATAATAATATATTTTTAATATATTTTTAAAATTTACATCATATCATCATATATTTTAACCTGGAGGCTATTTTCCACATAAAATTTGTCTAACCAAAGCCGACCTGCATCTACTTACACAAACGCTATCGCGCATGTATATCAATATATTCCATCATCAATATTATACCTTGTGAAACTTGACCATATTTTTTCAATATTCCCTACACAAACACACAAAAAAGATGAAGTAATTAACATTTTAATTTTTTTTTTTCGTAAAGCTCAAAATTTAATTATTCTCTCACAATACGCATCATACACACCTATATACATCTACACATAAATTTTCACTTGCATTATGCATCAAAAATTAATTAAAAAAGACTTTTGAAGAAGAATACTGTTTCATTAATTTTTCTTTTTTTTTTCATTAACTTCAAGAACGCGATAGCATCACGACATAATATATCCGTGAAAACATATAATTCCAATCTTTGTTCATTCCCACCCACATGATTAATTCGTCATCCACGTAAACATCATCATCATCATCTCATCCTTCGTACTTGGGTTATTTAAGTTCTTGGCCAGGCGAGAGAAAAAGAAAAGAAGAAAAAAAAATACTAATAAGCACTCGCAGCTCTCCTATACCATCGCTCGCATCTTACATTACACATCTCCACATTGATTACAGCATGTACATAGATAGGTATATACATAGCAACATGGCACATTACGATAATCAATCAGCTCTCAGTACATCATCTCTCGCTGACAACGTCTTTATTACGCCGCGGGGGCCGCATCTGCATTTAACGAGCGACTCTAGTCATAGAGAGTCTCTAGCTTGACGTGTTACATACCAACACACGCTTTCGCGTTTCTGGATTAAGAAAAGCTGTCTCTCTCTCTATCTCTATCTCTCTCTTGGGAGATAATGAGGCCGCAAGAGCCACACGCGTACACGTGACAGCAGCGATATATACCGATAACTCGTTATCAGCGCGGGAGCGGTACGTCGCGATTTTGCCGCATTTGTGGCCCGCTGCTACACACACACACACTAACACAGCCTACTCTCTACGTACGCTTGCCTGTAATAACTATATATGTATACGGGCTGATCGATCGTTTGCTGTGTTTACGTGGCGTATGTATATACCAACGTGGGTGAGAATATAACAACGTATAGGAGTGAGAGAGAGAGAGAGAGAGAGAGAGAGAGAGAGAGAGAGAGAGAGAAGGGAGTGTGGTTGGGACGTATTGAGTCAGCCGGAACGGACCCACACCCCTTCATCCTCGATTCGACGAATGTTGATGGTCCCGCTGAAATTGCGGCGGCGCACATGTGGCTAAGCGACGAATAATGGATGCGTAAGGATGAGAAAATTTATGCTGCTGTTGCTGCTGCTACTACCCCCGTACGATGCGTACACAGAGTTTTCTTTTATTGACTCTGGAAAAGAGATTGATGTTGGTTTTGATGATGATGATGATGATGATGATTTTGTAATAGAGTGTACTGCTGTTGTAGTATTTTTTTTAAGGGAATTCGATTGGTTTTCAATTGCAATGGATAAAAGCTGTATTTGATTGAATTATTTATGTTTAAATGGTTCTATCTCTGAAAAATATATATCTATACGTATACCTATATATATTTTTTTTCATTTGAAATAATGTTTTATTTGTTGGAAAATAAAAAATTTTCAATTATTATATATTCAAATGAAATCTTTTTTTCTTTCAATTCAACTTTTTTATTAGTAAATATCAATATTTTAAAAAAGTTCTTCATAAAACATCGTTCAATATAAATACATAAGAGTTGAAAAATGCCGTTTTCTTAAAACATAAATAAAAGAAAATTTTTTTAATTTTGCTACAAAAGCTATTATATAGTACTTTGTAAATTCTAACATTCCAAAATTACGCAACCATTAAAATTTTCATAAACGCATTACACTACACATATTTTCTCTAAACATTAAACAAATACAGGTACTTATAACACACATACAACATAAAACATATACACGAAAAACTGTCAAGTCTAAAATATCCAAAACATACACACACAGACATAGTAAGGCGTAAATTTGCAAAACACCATTGGACATACAATTTCAAATGTAAATCCTCAAAAGCGAGAGAATCCTGGCAGGATAGACTAACAAACAGCACATTCAAAGACACATTCTAGACGTGCCAGACATGCTCAAGCGTATAATACCATTCCTGACTCTCAGCCTCATTCGACCGCTACTGCCCTACACTAACACAGACATATATCTCACCTCCCACAAGAGAATCCCCCCAAGAATGCTCCAAGGGACACGACGACGGACCACTGTCCGATCTAATTGATTTTTCACCTGCTATCTCAAGCCGATTTGGCAAGACTCCACCGCGCGTCAACGTCCAATTCTATAGCATCAGAGAGAGGAGACGAAAGCCATCGTCGTTGTTAACGGGTGGTGGAACGCGTGGTGCCTCCCCTATGTGTGTGTGTGTACGTAGAGTCGGCGATCAAGCGCGCGCCGCCGCGTGTACTCCTATTTCTCCTCCCTTTACCGAAAAGCCGAGTAGAGAGAGAGTGAGAAAGCGCGCGCAGTGAGAGAGTTGGCCGTCGCAAGCTCAGGCCGCAAGCTCCCGACAGTTCTCGCGCTTCCGTCGACGTGCGCGCTCCTCTCCTACGCTTCATCCCTTATTCGCGCGTTTAGCAACGAGTGTGTATCCTGCTTCTTTACTTATCGTAGTACAATTTAAATATACGATACTTCAGAAAGAGCTGCGGAAAGCAGTAATTAACACAAAGACGTAGTCTATTTATTTTCCAAGTTTTTTTTTTTATTTATTTTAGTTTTTTTCTGGTTTAGCAAGTTTAATTAAAAGGTAGTATAGTTAGCGTTTGGATGGTGATGAGAATGAGGCACACGAGATACCGGGGTTGCAACCGGAGACTCGCGTGGACTCGAGCGTGCGGTTTTCAGCCGCGTATGCAGGTGCGCGTCTAATTGCAAAGCTTTTCCTCTGTCTCGGCTTGAACAACGAAAGCTCAGGTGCACATATATATATCCCAAGAGCGCAACTTTGAAAAAGCGGCCCGAAGCCGGAGAGGATCAGCTTCTCGTTAGTAAGTAGCTCGCAGCTGCGTATATACCTATGCTATTATCCACCACCTTTACTACTACTATTATTACCACTACTACTACTAGCGAGAGATTTTCCAAGAGAGAGAGAGTGAGTTGGGGCCTGTGTGTTTGTCTTGCTGAATTTTAATGGTTCGGTTAAGCTCGCGTGCGCGCGTATATAGCCCTCCGGCCGCACAAGGGGGGGCTTTGCTTTCGAAATTCGACCCAGTTTACCCAAAAGCTTTACCCGCCTACTACTACTACTACTACTATGACTACTACTGTAGCCTCCTTACCACCGATGCCAGATAATTACGCTTAGACACTTTATTGTTGTTAATTTCTTGACTACCACCAGGTACCTCCTCTTCCTCCTACTCCTACTTCCTAGTACTTGCTTCCCTAGAGTTCTCTCTCACTGGGTTATATTAGCAGCTGTGTATATACGGAGAGCAGGAGCTTCTCATTAGCAGGCTTCAACCTTATTGTTGATAAATCGAGTTTTACACTAATATCGCTCCTCATATATGCGCTGAAATGGTGTATGTGTGGGTATAGGTATAGATGTGTGTGTGTGTGTGTGTGTGTTGGCTTGGATGAATGGATATGAATAACTTTTGGAAAAGTTGAAATACGATATATGTAAAGCTGGATTATACGCTTGTAACTCGCTGTAAATTGGAGGGAAATTAAATTATTTGAGTCAAGGGCATATGTGTGTATGTGTGCAAAAGGAATATTATAATATTCAGCTACTATTACTACTTCTGCTACTGCTGAGATGAAGTTAAGTGATTTAAGCTTTTTGAATCCATTGAGATATAATAATTTATGCTGAGAAAGTTACACTATTTGTTAAGTAGATACTATACTCTTCTTCTTTCTTCTTCTACTTCTGTGTAGATAGTATCTTATGGTAGTTCTTAATCATTTGAATTATTATGACAACTAGGTATATATTGTTTAAGTTCAGTAACAAAGTTTTTACTTAAAAAAATTTTTTTCGCCATCTTCTGTTGAAAAAAAGTATTTGAATGAAACTGATAATTTTTTACATGTAAAACAAAACTTTTAAAACCTCAAAAAAAAAAGAAAGAAAGTTTTTTTTTTTTAATACGACATTTACATCTTATTTCCACTTTGACAATTTCAAAAATTTTTTGTTCTACTTCGTTGTGATGAAAAAGATAAGAGATTTACGGAATTTTAAGTGTTCAGATTGGAATAAATTTTTTTTTTCTTCGCTTAAAAAAAAAGTTTTCATTAGAAAAATGTTAATGCGCTGATTTCACACTTTGTAGAAAAAAAAAAAAGAAAATTAAATTGTGCGATTGTTCTTTTTGTTTTTTCGAAGAAAATAGGAATAATTTTATTAAGTAAACTGATACTAACAATTCGTGATTGTTTTCCTTTGTAAAAGGTGATTAAACCGGTCAAGCAGTTTCCGACTAATCTCGCCAATATTAACAATAGAATTGCCAATGAATCTTTTAATTCGATCGTTTTAACCTACACTTCAAAGAGCTTTTGATCCCTATACATTTAGGTATAGGTATAATCGGGTGGATGGGTAGTATATAGGAATGGAAAACAATGAATAGTTCAAATTTGTTATTTGTTTATTAAACCCCCCGGGATTGATTTTATTGAACGTTAATTAGGCAATCTCATTGCTTCTGTTGGCTAATCGCGGAGCCCATGTCTTTGTCATGTGTACCACTCGTGCAATAGCAGCAACAGCAGAAGCAATAACAGCAAGCACTGAAAGTTTGTGCTTGCAGGGAAATTTGCTTGCTCGTTAAATTGTAAATCGATAATTATTGAAATCGAGGCTTACTAGTTAGCACTTGGAGAACACATATAGGTACACATATATACGTATATTTATTTCCTGTTTATAATTGCTCATTAGTATCGCCCTGAGCAGCTTTATAAAATTTTAGCAAAGCTCGAGCATTTTAAACAAAATTATTTTATCCCTCGTCACATATATCTTTTTGATTAAAAATTAAAACAGACTCTAATTATCGTTGGTTTACAGCAAAAATCTCTCTGATATCCTACAAAAAAATAATAATAATTTAGCAGGTAATTATCGGACTCGCAAATCGTCGCGTATAAAATATATCGTATAAGAGAGTACGTACACCACAACGAATAAGAAGAAACGTGGTGGGAACTGCAGTGCAGAAAGAGACGTGGGAGGATATATCCGCCAGGAGTGCACATATAGGTATATAAGAGTAACGAGGCAAAAGGCTGCTGCTTCTGTTACTGCCTTGCCATTCCGGCTGCCTAGACCCCGTCCGATATAATTTGTTCTCCCATCGTGGCCATAAAGGCAGGTCGCGGTGGCTTCCTTTTTGTTACCGAACTCTATCCGTTCCTCCTATATGTATACCTATCCTTTCCTTTCCTTTTCCTCGTATAACGTATATTCACTCTCTTTCTCAAATCGTATATAGGTATATAATACATATATCGAATGGACGCGCCTAGGGATACACACGAAACTGCGAGCCGAATACAGGATTTTCCACTTCGGCTGAGCTTCCTCGTCTCGCCCCTTCCTTTATATACCTTTGCTCTGCTTCTGCTGCTGTATTTCGCGAAAGTCTTTGGAGCGAAAATGGCCCGGGCAGGAAATTAAAAGTTCTCGGCTGGGGATTATTAAGTTACATGCAGGCTTCGAGGATTCGAGAGAGAGAGAGAGAGAGACTCTTGATACCACTACTACTACTACTACCACTTCTTCGACCCTTGTTCCTTGATTTGCGCTCTAAATGTGCACAGTTTCTCGTTTTTTGCCTCTTGTAAGAAGATTATATTTTTTTGCAGGCTTCGTTTTTTCCATGTTTTTTTTTTTTTTTATTCTTGTAGTTTTTGAAAGGCGATCAATTTTTAAGATCACCTTGCTATAAAAATTGACTTCGTGTGGAATAGAGGTCGTTTAAGTGAAAATTTTTTTCTTAAACAAGTACTTTTATATTTATCGTTATGGTAAATTCAATATATATTTAAATAATAGTAGTCGTTCTGCTGCACCACCACTCCTACTTTTTAAACTTTAGTTTAAAAATAAGGTATTTAACTCGCAATTTTTTTTTTCTTTTTTTAAATTTATGCTATGTCTGCAGTCTGATGGTTCAAAGGAGAAGCATCACGTATAAATTACGCAGATTTCTCTCCTTCGGTTTTCGGTTAAAAGGGAGCAAGTCTGCTTCTCACTACCGGCGTTTTCTTCTCAAGGAAAAGAGAGGAAATAGCTGGAGTTGGATGGTAAAGATATATTTAACGAAAAATTTTCACAGATTGACTTTGTAAAGAGACGCTCTATCTTCGTGCAAAAGCAAGTCACGTGCACGCATAGTCGTCGTTGTCTCACGGATAAATTCATTAAAAAGAAGGAAGGTGCAACTTTACACAAAGACAGTTACGTTATATACATAATTGTTAAGCTTAATATAAAACAACGGCACACACGTCAACTTGCATGTATCATATATAACCAACCTTGCTCGTCGGCAAGCTTTTCTATATATAATGATAAATAAAAGTGATTCCACGTATATATTATGAGTATCTTTTAATGTGCGCGTAAATCTCTCGGATATAATTTAAAAAAAAAAATATGCGGAAGATGAGCGCATATCACTCATACGACCGTAAGATGTACATCTATACGCTTATATTTAATAATCAAAGTCGCATGAGTTATTATACCTATGTATATTGGAAGGGAGAGGGGATATTTAAGCATTAATCTCCTCGGAAAGTGTACAGGGCAAGCTTGTAATATATCTGCGCCTGAAATCTTACCGGCTGCGATCGACGTTCGCTCATCGGCAGCGTGTCTAATTAACGGCGCTAATCAGGCCTTGACGCGGACGAGATCCGCAAGAGTCAAGGAGTAAGCTGTGGATGGTTCATAAGAGAAAGAGAGACTGACTGACAGACACATGAGAGCTTGAGCTTCTCTATAAGCTCAGTCGACGTCCGAACTTCCTTGCGTATACATATCATATATAGTATAGCTACGTGTTGTCTTCTCAGCAAAGTCATATATCTTCTTTATAAATCTATTATAGGGTAAGTCTATAAGAGTTGGCAGCTGTGTGTGTGCTTATGTGTGTACCGCTTTTGCGCCTCCTTTCTTGGTTCACTCTCCCTTATTCCCTATTCCCTATAGAGCGAACCGCTTGTTTGCAGACTTCCCTACTATTACGGCTTTCTCTCTTATCCCCAAGACGAAGAATAAAAACTGCGAAGGGGTTCTCGAGAACAGTATAGCAGCGGCGTCCCAGCTTGGAGACTGGCAAATCGGATTTCGACGCTGCTCGTCTTTTCTTTCTTTCTTTCTCTCTCGGTTCCTCTGGTGAACGTAATTTCTTTTTCATTCCGTTAAAGGCCGCGCTGCGGACGGAAATTATCTTGGTGATATCCTTGCCCCAGCTGCGGACTTCTTTCTTGCGTGTATAGGGTGTATTGCAAATATACTTATAGAAAGGAAGGGTAATTTTTTTTTTGCGGATGGAATTTTGTGTCTTCGATGAATTCTTTATGTGCACTGGAGGGAGAGAGAAAGGACTTGTGGCTTTTCTGGAGATTTTCGTGGAAGAGAAATTGAAATTTAAAAAATCGAATACATTGTGAGGGAGACGATTTTTAAAGTTATTATTTTTTTGAAATGAAAAAAGTCAGAAAACGTAAGTCGTTATTCCTGTAGCTTTAATTGCTCGTTTATTCCCTGATTTGTTCAATTTCTTCCTGTTGGTTTGTGTATCGATGGGTAAATCTTTCGGGATCTAGGGAGGCTTGGAATGTGCTTGTTAAACGAATAATACGTGCCGGTTGTACGGGTACCTATGAGCTCGCCCGTGCGGATGGAAAACGAACGCGCGTCTGCTTGATCGGAAAACAAATTGTAGCCCTGTGAAACTGGGTGTAATAAAAAAAATAAAAAAAATGAACGAGTCGATTCTGAGAATGATCGATGGAAAAAAAATTCGGAGAAATTCATCGCTTTTTTAAAAAGAGAAGGGGGTTTTCTATTTTTACGCGAGAATTTGAGGGTATGAAATAGTTTGGTAATTTTTTAAAATATTTTCATAAGAGTGTATGCAAATGAAAGAATTTACTTAAATATTTAATGATAACTTATTGCTTATACATTATTTAAATAGTTTAATGATTATATATTTAAGTTATAATTTTCTTTTAATTAATGTAATTCTTTGTTTGCTTATATAATATTTGCATTTAAGTAAGGAGACAATTAATATAGTTTTAAATATATATTTGCGTGTAACTTATGTTTTTTAAAAATAAAAATTAAATTACAAAGTAGGTACAAAGTCTCTCTCTTTTTGCCATACATAAAAATTTAAAATGTTTATTTTAAGAAAACGCTATACTTAAGATTTGAATAATACAATTGTATTACCGCCGCTTTAAAGAATTTCATTTGCATGCCATTTGAGAAGAATAATCTAAGGAGAGCATCATTAAAAAATAAAAAAATAAAAAAAAAAACAAAAGAAAAAAGTAACGTAATGTTAAGAGAGAAATACTTAGCTTAGATTATCTTGTTTTCTGAGATGAGAGATGTTTTGAAGTAAGAAGAACGTTCGTTGCTTTAGTCGTGTAGGTCAGCATTTTCTTACGCAGAAGAGACAGATGTTCCTAATATTAAAACTACATCAGGAAAGTTTTGCGTATAGAGAGAAAGAGAGAAAATTTATTCGGCAAAATTTTGATGCGGTTGTATTTTGGGGAGAAGGTAGAGAGAGGAAAACGTCTAACTGCACCTTCGTGCGCAAGCGGCAAAGTATTGCGCGAATTAGCATAATGTCTTACTGTGCAGCTCTTGCACTACACGATGGGCTATAAATTTTCAAAAAATTTTCACAAACACCTCTTACGAGAACGCGCACGCGTTTCAGATGATTATAATAAAAAAAAAAAAAAAAGAAAAAAAAATGAGAGGAAAAGTAGTCGTATATTTTAAAATTATAGTTTATAAAATCATAGTGTTATGGTTACGTAATGTTCATCTTATTTTTAATGATCATAAGTTGAAGGACTTTAAGTCACTTCTTTATAATTGAAAAGGTCGCTATTTATAAAAGTAATGCTATTTATTTTTTTAATAAATTACTTGAATAAAAGTTTAAGAAGCTTCACTTTTTCTATAACAAACTACATTGAAAATATATATTTTATTTCTTATAAATTCTACCTATTTTATCGAAATTAAATGAAATAATGTTTAACATTACAGAAACAAAAATTTAACATTAATAAAAAAATGAATAAAAAAAAGCTTCTTTTTCATTGCCACATAAAGTGTTTATGAACTCGGATAATAAGCAGAAGTTGAAAGATTTTATATTAACTTTAAGTGAAATATATATATATTCTCAAGATGGTTGCCATATTCATGAAAGCAAACACTTATTAATAAAAAGATTTTTTATATACCCAGTAAATTATACATTTACAATCCTATACATGCAATTTTCAAAGATTACTCATTTCGCTTTTTAAGTTTTCAACGTACTAAAAAAGAAGTACCACCATTTCTTCATAAATCCTCGTAAAAAAAGAAAAATAATTTTTTACCTTCACAGCATTTCTATAATTAGTCAGGTTTTTTTCCAATAATCTTCCTCCTTTCTTCCCTTGACTATAACCCCTAAAAAAAACGCAATCTCAATGTAAAACCCATCAATATCAAAACAGAAAATAAAAATAAAAATAAAAATAAAAATAAAAATATAAATATAAATATAAATAGAAGAAAATGCAGAACATCGTGCGGAAGAAGATACACAGCACGCTTTTTATCCCAGATCGATCGTTTATTTCTCTCTTGCGCCCTTCAGGGTAAACGAAAAGCCTGTAAATCTATAATTCTCCGCGATAAAGTTCACACGATCACGCGGCAGCGGCGGCAATCGATAATCAGCAAAAGCATTATATTCCCGCGGATAAGATCGTCCAAGCTGCTCCTAAGCGCTAGCGCGGTAAAACTATAAAGAGAAAGAAAGAAAGAAAAAAGATCGCGGTTTAGCGGGAGAAAGAGCCTTGGTATAGAGCTGCTATATGGTAGGCAGAGTGTGTATACAAAAGAGAGAAGATGCGGACACAACAGAGCATATCCATTTCGTTGACGCATGCAGAGCAGAAGCTCCTCCTCCCTTCCATTCTATTACTCTATATATATTCCACTCTATATATCTCAAAGCTGAGCTTTTGAGCATATCCGGGGGGAAGGGAGGGAGGGTGTAGGCTTCCGGCTTTGCGCTTATTGCTACCACTCCCTCCCTCCCTACCCATCCTTTCTTTTTCTTTCTCTGGGGGGCCATTCAAAAGAGAGCATCACACGGGGATTCCACACTCGCGAGCAGTACCAGCAGCAGCAGCAGCTGAAGCTATTCCCAACGTATATACGTGCTTTTCCGCCACACATACGCTATACACCTACCGTTTGATCTACTCTTCTGCAAAATTTGTGAGGAGGAGAAAGAGAGGCTATATATGATGGAAACGAAACGGCTCTTGCAGAGTGGAAAAAGAGAGAGAGAGAATTCAGCCGCCCGCCCGCGGCTGAAGAGCGTTCATCCTCCGGGCGCTAGCTGAATTTTTCATCTAGCGTTCACTATGTGTGTGAGGATATATATAGGACTGGGAACATAGTAGTGGAATCAAGACTCTCTTTGATGATGATGATGACAGACGTATAGCTAGACAGAGATGCGCGTTTTTCTAGTATTTTAGAGGCCATAGGCTATATCAGCAGGTAAGAACAGCAGAGGTATAGGCCTTCGCTGCCGATTTACGATCTTAATCGCACCGATCTCGCGTGGCTTTACGACACACATACACAGAAGCGCGCTGGTTGGTATTCGCTTAACGATTCGCGGTGTACATTATTCCGATGCTTCTTCACACTATTATAATAGGTATAGCCAGATATGCGTGTATGTACGTGAGTGAGCGAGTGAGTGAGTGAGTGAGAAAGAGGGAAGTGCAGGAGGATAAACGCGTGTTAATGACCCATTAAAATTGAGTAATCGATCCACAGGCATGTGCGGTATCACCTGATAGCTCTATACATCCCCGTCTCTCTCTCTCTCTTTCCGACCAAAGAATGAAAAACAACCCGATCTACCCATGGAATTTCGTTGGTTTATATATAATACCAGCGCTACTGGTTTACAGGAGAGAGAGAGAGAGAGTATATCCAGCGCTAGGGGGCTTCGATATTATGCATCTCGTTTACTCTAGAGGCCGATGAGTGTATATGTATACTGTACTATGCTGGATAGAGAAAGAGAAAGCTTTAGATCATCTCTCTTTACCTCTCTGTCTCTTCATAAAGTCGGACTAGCAGAGCGGCTAAGCCGATTTGTCATTCTTTTTGCGCACCGAACCCCGTGGGCTCACCACGCGTGCACGCTTGCGCTTGCGTGTGCTTTTTCTCTTCTGTACCTACTCTCTCTCTCTCTCTCTCTCTCTCTCTCTATGCTTTCTCTTTCTCTCTTTCTCTGTACTGGATAAGCGCTAAAGGCCAAAATTTACAAAAGTCCCAACGTTTGCCAAAGAAGAGAGAGGGAGAGAGAAAGAGAGAAAGATAAGCGTACAGGTATGTGTGTTTAATACATATGTGTATAGAGCAGTGTATGTTCAAAAGAATTCGCGTCATAAAAGGCCTTAAGCTACATCTCTCTTTCTCTCTCTCTCTCTCTCTCTCTCTCTTTTAATTTTCGAGTATTACGAGAAATGCCAGAAGCTTGGAGGACTATACTTGCAAGCTTGTGTAAAAGCTCCTCTGAAGCATAGCTTACAGCCCTTAAACATAAAACTTTCCCTTATGCCGATGGGAAAAAACAAAATGAAGAAGGGCTTGGGAAGAGATTCGCATACTCTCTGTGTTTTATAACTTTATGTGTACAAAGCTTATGCCTATCGTATACGCGACTACTACACACACGCAGAAGTTGGATAAAAATCCTCTGTAAGCTTGGTTAAAAATCTGCGCGCGCGTGTGTGTGTGTGTGTATGTGTTGCCCAGGGCTCTTTTAATTGCGAATCGCAGTTATACTTTTCTAGCAACAGTATAGATAGGTATATAGAAAAAAGGGGGATGAGGTGCTAAGTAATCTGATTATAAATTTTTTAACTCAATTACAGACGTATAAACGTTCGACGGTTTGCCACAGGATATTTGCTCCCCTTTCCTCAATTTCTCTCTTCGAGCTTTGTGCACTTTTGCCTTATACTCTCTTTCCTACCCTCTTTCCTACCCTTTACTTAGTATGTATGTATGTGTGTGTATACAGTAGCGTCAGATATTGTGGATTGAAGGCAAGAACAACAGAAAGTTTAGCTTGGCTTTGCGGTTAGGGCGTATATGTGTGTGTGTGCGTGTGTGTGTATATATGTACATAGGCCACTCATCCCTCCTCTTATCTCACCCCCCTCGTGGGGCAACTTTTGAAAAGTAGTAAAGTTGGCTTTGCTGTCGCAACGTGTGTGTTTTTTTTTTTTTTTTTTTTTTTCTTTTTCTATTTTTCATTAATTTAATGGTCGTGAAGTTTGTGCTATATATACCTTATGACCTTTGGAGAAATATATATTGTATCAGGATGTGTTTTGTTGTTTTTTGCTTTGATAAGGTAAAATGTTGGCTTGTATATATACCGATATAATATATCTTATACCGCAGAGCTGTCCTTTATGATTAAGCTTAATGCACCGCTTGTCTTTCTAACTGTCAATAACGAAAAAAAAAAATAAAAAAAAATATATATCTTTTTATCCGAGAAAGCTGCTTTACTTATAAATGTATAATAAAGAAAATATTTATGGACTCTTCTTTTTCATGTTTTTTCGTGTATTTATAATTTCCTTTCGATATAAATTTCCTAACAGAAATACATTACATGCTATATAAACACTAATTTAACGTATTTTCTTTCTATTACACACTTGCATTTTCGTTTATCCATTCTCAAATAATTAAGATAGCTAAATGGAAAATTATCATTTAAGCGTAACGCGAATGCACTTGGTTTAATTAAATTTTGGCTTATTTAGCCTGCACATTACATTGCATAAATATATATGCGAATATAGGTATATATAATAGGGTATAGCAGTAGGTAGGTAGGTAGGTAGGTAGGTAAAGGTATAGGTTTAACAAGCTTGCACATTTCAAGCTTAATTAGGCGATCTGTCAGAGTGATATAGGAAATGCAATGGTCGGTTTAGAAAGCTAAATCTCATTCTATTGTCAGTCATATATGGCTACTTCTCTCTCTCTCTTTCTCTCTCTCTCTCTCTCTCTTTCTCCTACCTATATGCTTACAGCTATACGTAAATTTCTCAGTCAGAGCGCTTGTACTCTTGTGGTTAACCGAAATTGTAACATCTCTCCCTTCCTCTCCCCTTCTCGCTTTATACGTACACATATTACGTACACGTTTATGTACAGTTTTGATGTCAGTCCAAAGTCACGCACTCGCCGTTTTACCAAAATTTTCCAAAAATTTTAAATTCTAATTAACAATTTTATACGCGCTTTTTAATAATAACCTTTTTCTTTTAAAAAAAAAAAGAAAGAAAAAAATGAAAATCGGATAAAAATTTTCATATGTGGAACATACCTTTCAAATTTACAGTAACTATACGATATTTCCGAGCTGTTCTAAAATACGTGATTCTAACGAAAAAAAAAGCTCGAAGCAGATGCAATATGCCGAAAAAGTGACTGGAGCATAAAGAGAAAGAGAGAATATTTCGTGGCAAAAGTCATAGGGAAGAGAGGAAAAAAAAAGATCCCTTCCGCTCGTTTGTGTGGATATATGCATATTTGATCGAACGTCGAGCGAGAGAGAGAGAGAGAGAGAGAGAGAGAGATCTGTAGGTATAGGAAGGTAGATTGGTATAACCAACCCTGTCTATATATTTCGACTCTGCGGCTCACTTACTGTTCAGTCACACACGTCAGTAAAGCAAATAGAATACCTATACACTCGAAACTCGTGCGCATCTCACTCTCTCGATTCTGACTGGTACGTTCCGCGTAAATATTCACCTTACGCGGAAAGCTTCCTTCTCATACTGTACTACTACAACTACTCTCTGTGATTCCGAAGTTCTCTAGGCTTACTCTATTTTTCTTTTTTCTTTCTCATTTTCAATTGCTTTGACCGGTCAATTTTACTATTCTTGTATTTAAAAAAAAAAAAAAAAAAAAAAAAAATTTAATCAAAATATGGTAAATTATTTTAAATAAAAAATAATCTCCATGAAATTGACAAATCCAATCAATCAAAAATCCACCCTATATAGACAGACACACGCAACGAATAAACCGCAAATCCATATCAAAAGTCATATTCTCCCACACTAAATAACTACACCACATCCACCGGAAACAGAAGAAAGCCATGAATAGTTACAGTCGCATCTCCCATAACAACAACAAGAACAACACTACACCTGGGGAGTTAGCTGCCGATAGATCGGTAAAAAGCGAGGTCACCACACACCACAGAGAGTACAGGAGAGACGTGAGATATTCATAGGAAGATCGATGGTCGATCGGATCCGAGCGACGAGTAAAAGGGGGTTAGCGATCGTAAGCAACGGAGGGAGGTGGTGGGATGCTGCTAGGGATCTCTAACAACGGTATACAGTATAGGGGCTCGCTACGGGGTCGTCCGCGTCGAGATAACCGTGATTAAATGCCGGTCCCGCCAGCAGGCACACGGCACGGCACAGCATACAGCTCCAACGCGTACACGATGCAAGCTCACCGGTGCAGGCTTGATTTACGTCAGGCTAACGTAGAGAGCGAGCGAGTGAGTGAGGGGGTGAAGGAGGTTGGGGAGAAAATCAGAGGAGCAGGAGACGCGAGCCGGAAACTTTCCGCGTTCTCTTCTGTATATAGCATGTATATATACGTATATACCTATACTGTAGTACTAGTAGCAGCTTCGCTCATCTCTCGCTCTGTACTCGCAAATTAATGATAAGAGGTAGCAGGGATGGAGAGACAGGAGTGTGTGTATACTGGAGCACACACACGGCTGGAACAGCCTTGATCTTTGTGTACTCTAGAGAGAGAGAGAGAGGCTCTCGGCCTGGAATTGACGCACGGATTTTTTGAAGGGCCACCTGTGAGCTTGCGTTCCATGTGTGTCGAGAGAGATACTACTGCTGCTGCTGCTGCTGATGCTCTTTACTTTTGCCGAGGCAGCAGCCCTTCTAGAGTAGTGTGCAATGGGATTGTTGATCTTGTGCGTGGACGATGGAAGGGTAGAGAGAGAAATTTGTGCTTCTTCCGGGATTAAAGTTTGCACTTACGAGAGAGCAAGCGTGTGTGTGCATAGGCCTGATTTGCGCGCAACTCTATAAAGTGTATATCGATTCTGCTAACGTCAGGACTTTTGGGTTTGACTTTGAGGATTTGAGGAGGGAGAGAGAGAGAGGAAAGGAAAGGAATTGATTAACGATGGAATTTTTTTTAAAATTTATGAGGGATGTATGAGGCTCGTGTGTGCAGGTAAATTTTAAAAATTTTGATTTTTGATCAAGATTTTATTTTAATTATATTGAAAATTTAAACGTTGTGGAGTAAAAATAAATAAAGTATAAGAGAATGAGAGGGTACACCTGCGTGTTTTGAAGAGTTGTATGGCTCCGATGTACATATACAAGAACAGAGTTTAATTTAAAAATACGCAGACGTGAAAATGTAGGTCAAAATACTTCTTCTTCTTTTTTTTTTATCTCCCTCCCAAGGATTTTTTTTTTTTTTAATTGTCCATACTCAGGTGAATATTATCCTTCGTATAATATATGGAAACACTAATAAATTTAATACTTTTCTTGTCATTATATTATTAGAAGCATAAAAAATATTAACAAGTGCGTAAGTTTTATAAAAAAAAAGAGAGAAAAATGAAAATAAAAAAGAATAACACTTTTCTATGAAATCCCTAACGTATAAGTAGGTATACGAGTTAAGCACTTAAATATAGTTGATGTCACCACATAATCCATTGAGAAGAAAAGAAACACTATCATTTTTATATTTTATATCACTAGTAACAAAAGCATATACACCCATAGATATATATATATATATATATATATATATATATA